>CAIGRR010125164.1:0-12018 GCA_903798365.1 Fraxinus sp. 1973-6204 | reverse complement strand
ATTTATGTGTTTTTAAATTATGCTACGTTAATTTGTAAAAGTTACGAATGAAAATGTCATTAGTTGTAGTTATGTAGTGTTGTTGTAAATGTTAAAAAAATTTAATTATGGTATGGAATTGAACCAAATCGAACTGAACCCGAACGGTTCCATAATTATATTTAGACCCGACGGTTCCATTTATTAAATACCCAAAAATTTTGGAACCGAAAAAATCCGAACCAAACCGAACAGAACTGACCAACGGCCAACCCTAAAAATTTCTAACATATTTACTACAAAATGATCCAAGGACGTTTAACGAAGCAATGTCCACTCCTGAAACTCCTTTTTGGAAAGAAGCACTTAATAATGAAATTGAATCTATCATGAATAACCATACTTGGGAATTGGTTGAACTTCCTCTAGGAAACAAAGCTTTTGGCTGCAAGTGGATTTAAAAAAAAAATTTGAAGTCGAATGGATCAATAGACAAGTATAAGGCTAGACTAGTAGCCAAAAAAATATAAACAAAATGAAGGACTAGATTTCTTCGATATCGATTCACCGGCTACAAGGATCACGTCTATACGTGTATTGATTACAATTACTGCATTGCGTAATCTTGAAATATGTCAAATTGATGTTAAGACCGCATTTCTAAATGGTGAATTAGAAGAAGAAATATATATGGAACAACTTGAAAGCTTTGTTGCTCCGGGAAATGAGAATAAGGTGTGTAAGGTTGTAAAATCATTGTATGGATTAAAACAAGTATTGAAACAATGACATGAAAAATTAAACAAAGTTAGGTTGACGAATGGTTTCAAAATTGATGAATGTGACAAAGGTAATCACATTAAAATCACACCTAACGAATACATGATCGTATGTCTATATGTTGATGATATAATAATCATGGAAAATAATTTGAACATTATTACCTCGACTAAGAAAATGTAAATAAAATATTTTTGACATAAAAGATATGGGGATAACTGACGTGATATTAAGGACTAAAAATCTCTAAAACATTTGACAAATGGGGATAACTGACGTGATATTAAGGACTAGAATCTCTAAAACATTTGACGGTTTGTCATTGTCTTAATCACACTATATTGAGGCTATACTTAAAGCCTATCGAATGGAATCAACATAGCGAAAATTGATAAGTGTATTTTATGCACTTATTCGGTGGCCTAGAATATCGATATTTGGTAGGTCTTTTGAGAAAATATATTCTAACTTGTTGTATTTTATGTTATATAGGTAACCTCAATGGCTGAATGAGGAATTTGAATAAACAAATGAAAATCAAGGAAAATGGCAAAGCTCAAAATTTGAGGACCAAATTGCAAATATTCATTAGTTAATTCAGATAACAAGATGATATGTTGAAGATTTCTAAGAGAGACAGTTGGATGGAATTGGAACTAAAAAAGGAATGAAATATGATCAAAATCAATTTCCAATCGCACAAGTTATATTTCAGATTTTTAGTCAAAGATTGAGACCCATTTTTGGTATAGTAAGCGTCTGAATTGGAAAGATTCTATTTTCGAAAGGTTTTAGCCATTTGAGTTAGATTTTCAACACACTTTGAATTGTCTCAATCGGATATCGAGAGATAAAGTTATGGCCAAGTGGAGATTCATCAAGAAACTATTGAAAAGATTCAAGATTTCAAGATTCTTCTTCATCTTCTTAATTTATAAAAGATTCGGGTTATATTTTTTCACTTAAATATGATTTCTTGTAATTTTATGTTGTGCTAGTTTTATACATTGCTAGGATGAGATGAACCATTGTTATTTGATTAATTATTTGATTTGATTTATTGATGTTTATTATCGTTTTTATCGTTCTTTTCAATTGTTTGATCAATGAATTTTATTGTTAACAAGAGAGGCAATATGGTTTAAGCACAATATAATAAATATTGTAAGGTTCAATAGATGATAGATATATACATCTATGCTTTATATAGTTTCAATGTGTGTTCTAACACTTATTAATGTATTTATCATCTTTGCATCTTTCATCGAGAGATAAAAAGGTCGTATGAGGGGAATAAATTTGATCGCTATCGAGAAAGACTTTCAATNTATAAATATACATATATACTTTACATGGTTTCAATAGGTGTTCTAATACTTGTTAATGCATTTATCATGTTTGCATCTTTCATCGAGATATAGAATAGATTTGATCGCTATCGAGAAAGATTTTCAATTAAATTAGAAACATTGACCAACATGAAAGATTTCAAACTGTCACTTTAATTGTTATACTAAAAATAGATAAGAAGGGTGATTCGACATCTTAACAATGCATCTCACATATTTGAAAAATACATTTACTTACTTTCATTAGTTTAATTGATAATTTAGGTATTAGTATAGAAAAAATCACAAATTTTGTTTTCTATTCGATTAAAGTTGTAATTAATTTTAATTCAGTCAAACGCATAGTCCTCGTGGGTTCGACACTCTATTCATCATTATATTACTTGACCATGATCTCGTGCACTTGCGGGTTTTCACATGACCAAGTTTTTGGAAATTTCAAGGTCTTGGTTCAATGCGACAACGAAGTTTTTTTTTTTTTTTTGAAACAGCAAGAAATAATATAATATGATGAGTTTATTCATCAATGTATGAAAAGACGTACCCGACTATATCAATTCAAAATAATTAGCCGTAGGGGCAACAAAATTTACAATTGTTAGCGTAAACACTCAAAGAGAGAAATAGCACAGTGCACAAATGTAATGCTCTTATAAAATAGAATTGCAGTTACTAATTCCTTTTCCTCTAAAATAATTCAAAAATGACACCAATGACCAATCTAAGCGTATTTTAGTAAAAAAAAACTAGCTTCTTTAAAGCCGGGAGCTTTAGGCAGTTGCCTCCTTGAGATAAGCTATTAGATCTGCACGCTCTTGAGGCTTCTTCAATCTAGGGAAAACCATCTTAGTTCCAGGAATGTACTTCTCAGGATTAAGAAAATAATCATAATGAGTATTCCCTCCCTAGATCATAAGTTATGAAAGATTCAGTGTGAAGCATTCCTACAAACCTAAAGTGCTAAAATAACAAGTGTATAAGGATGCGTGTATACTTTTAATGATTCCTATATCTTGAAAGAAGATAAGAGATGTATGATAAAATACTATACGAGATCACCTATATAAGTATGAAGTGGGGCCATTTCTACGAGAATTTGAGGCTGAAATTCTTTTAAAGCGCTTATGAAACCAAGAGTTGTCTAGTGCCAAAATGAACACAACCATGATAACTGAAATGGTTAAATGAGTTATGGTGTTGGTACAGTTATTTTGATTTATAAGAAAGGCTGAATAGTTCAAGACTTCGCATTCACTAATTAGATTACTAAATTCGATTATATTCAACTAAAAAAGGTTCAAAGTCACAAGCCACCTATCATGGTACTATAGCTTGTCGTGTCTACTCATTGGCTAAGTGTAAACCATGAAAAAGTGACTTTCGTATCAACTTTGATCAAATATTCGAACTTGATCCGACAGAAAAATTACGAAGATAAGTAGATTAACTTGTTCTACTCATCGGTAGATCGTTGTGGAATATTTGGAATCTCCAAACCAATTCCGAGTGAATGAGAAGTTATGGTCTAAACTTGGAAGAAAAGAGAGGAAACTAACTAAAAATTTATCCAATTCCGTTGCTCGCCTAGCATTCGAGGGAGGAGGCTGTCGCTCGAGCGACATGCGAGCTACATAGTCTCTATTTCTAACGCTCGAGCGACGTGCTAATGACAGTAAAAACTGCAACCCTTGACAAATGTTGCTAAGTTTAGGACGTGACACTTCACTCACACCATTTTTCCTCCATAAATTAGTCCATTGGGACGTCCATTTGTTCGTTCCAATGATATGCAATTATAGCATAACATCAATTTTCGATTCGTTGTACTTGTGTTTTGAAGTGCTACTAACACAAGAAGTTTGTCGTTGCATCTTGGGATTCGATTGCCATCATTCGTGAGGACTGTTGCAGGACAAATTCGACTTAAGGATAAAAAGTTCAGCTCTTGCCTCGACTTTGCATACATTTCTTTTGGTATTGTTTTGACATTATTTTTATTTGATGGTTTCACTCATATCCTTACCGTTACTCTGTCCAATTTTCGGTAAGGTTGGTAAGTTGGTTTTTTTATTTTTTTTTAATCATCACTCAAATCCATTATATTATCCAACATAACCAACTAAGCAAGCTTCAATTTGATTATTCATGATGCTACTGGAGTTGCTCCAAGAGCCTACAAGTCTCCAAAAGCTGAAGCGATTCATCTGGGTTTGTCATAGTTGTCTTCAAATATGGGTTTGATGTCGGGTTTCGGTTGGCTTTCATCTTTACACTGTGACAGGAGGTGTGCGCTCGTCAATTAGCTGGATGTTGGCCAGAGATGGAGAAAGCTTAGTGGCGGGGCTTCTCTATCTATATTTTGGGGAAAATTGTGAATGAAATTAGAAATTCGCGGTTTTGTTAGGTCATTTTCTTTTTTTCATTTATTTATAAGTTTTGTTCCTCTACAGCATCATTTTTTTTTAAATTCCTGTAAATATTCTATGAGGTGTTTCATGTTCGTATAGAATAATTCAATTTGAATCCCCCAACACACCTTAGCCAAAAGAAACTGAAAGCGTGAGACTGTTGTTGATTCAATTGAAATCGTGTATCTATATCCAAAAGAAAGAAATGTAATCTCACAAAATCCAAATGAAATTCCAATCCCAAATCAAATATTGTTGTGAACCTAACCCCAAAACCAAACAAGATATCACAATCGGAGGCCCTACCTTGACCACGAAGGTTGGATTTGTGAAGAATCCACATGGAGGGACCGACTAAATTTCAAACTCTTTTTTTTTTTTTTAAATATTATGGGCTTCATGATTGTACAAGGGTGGGTTTCAAAGAATGGAAGTCACAATATGATCAAGTGCAGTACTTCCTTTGGAATGCCATAGAACCGAAAATTGAGCTATGTGTGCCACCTTTAACAGAATCTATCTCTGTATGCATTTAATGGATCAATTTTGATTTGGGGTTAGGGTTCACGCGATTTGGGAATCTAAGATTTGAGAGATGAAAATGGTTTCTCTTATGGATCTCGTTCTTTTGTGTATAGTTTTCATCTCACGCTTTCAAATTAAATGGCGTGTTTGGGAGATGGCAATTAATTACGTGGCATTTTATTCTGAGTTGGAGTTATTTAATGACCACATGTATAGAACTGTTGTCCACGTAGGTGCTTGGCATAGATGGAAGTTACCCAGTGATTGATAGAGTGCAAGTTTACAAAGTTCAATAAATAATGGAGTGCAAACTAATGTACAATGAGTAAATTATGACATCGTGTAAAGTTTAGTGAGCGTTTAAACAATTAACTCATCAACTCTCTATTTACATGATAGTCCCCAAAACCTACATCCGAAGGCCACCATTATTAATCAAGCGTAACAGATGTCTATGAAAAGCCAAGATTTGTTAATAAGGCGTGTGTTAATAACACGTTTTCAATTCTTCTAGAATCTTTAATGAATTAGGCACAAAATGGACTGGGTATTGCACATAGATCAGATCAAGGTTTAAGGCCATCATCAATTTCTTTTGGGCTCATCAAATTTCTGCAAACCAATTACTTCACAATTTATTTTCATTCACTAATCATACAATTATATTTTAATGTTGAATTTGTCGTTGTGTAGCCAAAGGTGACAATTATGGAACCATCTGAATGAGGAAATGGCTCAAGATTATTTCAAAGGTTTGTTTTTTAGGCCTCAGATTTTATTGAACGAGGATGATGCATTTGTAATACTACATTCTCTTCCTTTTTTTTGATCCGTAAAAATTAATTATATTGATCAAAATCGGTATACAAGTACTCCGAGCATACTCAGGTAAATCACTAATGCGCTTACAATGGAAATACAAAAACTATGGGCATACCCAAGTAATCATAGCAAAAGTACAATCAAAACAAAGAGAATAGACCTCAACACATAACAAGTGACTCATAACAAATCAAAACATTAGGATACAAAGAAAATATAACTTTGTATACATGTGTTTTGATTTGTCGTATAGTGCACTCCGCATGGGGTCTAAGGTTTTCGAAAACCATCCTATTCCTAGCCATCCAAATGTAGTAGACGGAACTAGCTAAGGCAATCCTTTTAGCTTTGTTATGCCACGATGTTCCTCTAGCTTCATTTTTCATCCATTTAAGTGCCCTAGCCATAGTAGTCATGGCCCTTGTGATGTCCACCCAAGCCTTTATGCTATTCCAAACACTCAAAAAGAATGAGTATTCAAAGAATAAGTGGTGACATCTCATTATGCGAGGCACAAAAAATACAAAACCAATCAATATCCAAGTAGAGCAACTTATCTTTAGTGAGTAACTTTGATTGAGCTCCCATCAATAATATAAATGTGTGTTTTGGGGTGATTGAATGCTTCCAAACTTCATTTGTCCAGCACTTTTTCTCTCCCTTAGGTCTGAAAAATTCGTAGGCCCTGTTCACAAAAAAACTGTCCCCTTGAGCCCCCATATACTGATTGAAAAACTGGCCAGCAGCCTCCACGGTGTGCTGGCCGAATGGGTTATGCCCAAAAAACAGCTTGAAATCATTTCTGATTTCAAGCAGTTTTTTGAAAAGGGGGGAGTGATATTTCCTGTGCATAATCTCCCAAATATTTGCTCCTCTAAGGTAGATTTGATCCACCCATCGAACCCATGACGTGTCTTTTTTGTGATGAATATTCCACAGTACTTTAGTTAACAATGCAGAATTCCAACTCTTCATATCCCTGAAACCCAGACCCCCTTCATTTTTCGACAAACATACCTCCTTCCATCCAACCAAAGACTTCTTAGAACCCCACAAAACATTCCGACAAAGGCTGTTGATTCTAGAAATAATAGTGGCTGGAATAGGTAGCAAAGAAAGCCAAAAACATTCAACTCCTTGAAGCACTGCTCTACCCGCATAAGACAATGAAGAGATAGTCCAAGCATTTATATAAGATGTTATTTTGTCCAAAAATGGTGCATAACAACTTACTTTTAGTTTCATGGCTGCAAGTGGGATGCCTAGATAACGGAAAGGCATAGTGCCTCTTGGTATGTTGGTGAGCTCATGAATTTCATCAAGTTCTTGCCCATAAAACCCAGCTAAAAATAGGCTGGATTTAAGGTTATTCATTCTCAATCCCGACACATTCCCAAACCTATCCAAGCAATCAATCAAGATTTTCACCGAAGGAACATCACCCCTAGCAAATAACATAAGATCATCCGCAAAGGCAAGGTGTGTGATTTTAAGCGGACCACATTTGGGATGGAAATTGAAATCACTATCATTCGTGGCAGGCTTGATCATTCTTGAAAGGTACTCAATGCATAATACAAACAAAAAAGGAGAAAGTGGGTTGCCTTGTCGTAATCCTTTCTTTCCCTTGACGAATAGGTAGTTGTAGTGACACATTCCATAATCCAATCAACAAATTTGGCGGGAAAACATAACCCCTCTAGGACTTGCTTCAAGAAATTCCAATCGACCGAATCATATGCCTTGCGAAGCTCCACCTTAAGTAGACATTTAGGGGCCACCCATTTGCGATTGTATTGTCTTATGAGATCTTGAGCAATATGAATGTTTTCCATCATGCTTATACCCTCAACAAAGGCGGATTGGGCTTGATAAACAATGCTCCCCAATATAGGCCTCAATCTAGATGCGAGAACATTTGCAATAACTTTGTAGAAAAAATTGCAACACGAGATAGGCCTTCTCCAACAATCGTAGAGTGGCTAGATTTAGGGACCAAGGCAATTACCGTGTGATTCATTTGCTTGAATAGAGAACCCGAACAAAAAATTCCTTTGTAGCCCCAACAAAATCTGCTTCAATGATGCCCCAAGCTTTCCTGTAGAAACATAAAGAGTAACCATCGGTCCGGGTGACTTGTCTTCACCAATATCAAAAAGAGCCTCTTTAATTTCTTCACTAGAAACTTCCCTCACAAGGGAATTCCCCTGCTCCACGGTCACCAAAGGGCCATTCCTAAGTAAATTCTACTCAACTGGGGAATTTCGGCCGCTTTTGCCAAGTAGGGACTGATAAAAATTAGTGAACTCCCTCCCTTGCAACTTCCTCTTGCGATGTGGTGTAGTTTTCATCCTCCTTTAGAACTTTAGCAATGAAATTCCTTCGTGTGTTTCGCTTCACCATATCATGGAAAAATTTAGTACACTTATCACTTTTAATAAGGTAGTTGCATTTGGCTTGTTGAAAATAGAAACTCCGTTCCGCTTCTCAAAGACCAAAGGCTTTCTTCCTCAACTGGGCAACCAAAATTTGGTAATGTTGATTTATGGGTTGATCATGGAACATTTTTTGGCCCTCTTCCAACTCCTCCTTTGCTCTTTTAGCTCTAGTAGAAATGTGCTCAAAATGATTTGCATTGAGTACCTTCCAAGCATCCTTTAAATTTCGTAATTTCTTACAAAGGATATATTGTTTAATACCATGTGCTGAAAGATTTCAACCCCTTTGAGTGATATTTAAGAGATCCTCATGATTTGTCCACATGTTGAAAAATTGAAAAGGCCTCCTCTTACCTCCCTCCCTATCCATAATCGAGACAACACATGGAGAGTGGTCGGAAAGGCATCCTGATGGCAAGAAATCAGCTTGTCCAAGTGCCCCATTTTGCATCCAAGTTCCATTTACCATGGTCCTATCAAGCTTTCTCCAAGTAGAATTATTAGTCCACGTATAAAAACAACTCGTAGACCTAAGATCCGTAAGGCCGGCTTGAAGACAACAATTTGCAAAATCCCTCAATTCATAAGGTGTTACCTCCAATCCATTGCTTTTCTCATCGAAATTCAGACATTGTTGAAATCTCCAATCAAAAGCCAAGGTAACGAGACATTCATCTCCATGATATTACTCCAAAGTGGTCTCCTAGTAGTAATGGTATGAAACACATAAACAAAGCTAACTTGAAAGGTATAGGAAGTTACCTTGCAAGTGGCAATGCAATGAATGACTTGTGGAGTGCACTCCATTTCCTCCAAGACTACCTTCAAAGGATTCCACAAAATTAATATCCTCCCCGCCTGATGCGTGCTAAAATTTTTGATTTGCATCATCCCGTGAAATTTGTTCTTCATAATCCGTTTAAGATTGGGTATCGCGAGTTTTGTTTCCAACACCCCCATAAGATCAATATCATTCTTCTTAATGAATTCCCGAATCCCATTTTGTTTCAGGGGATAGTACAATGCAATCCTCATGTCAAAATAACAAGAGCATTACCTCTCTTGCTAACCTTTTTTGTTGTTTTCTTTGCTTGTACCTCATTCTTGCCTTTTGACTTTCCATTGCAATCTGATTTAGGGTCATCCTGCCCGTAATCTGTCATCACTTCCACGTTTATACTTGACTACCCCCACATCACTTTTTTCGGCCATATTCAGCTGATTTTTACAAGTTTTCCCCTTAGGCAGCTTGGAACTGGAAGCTTCCTGCAGCGTTTTTGATTTACTTGTGTTCAATTGAGGCTTTTCGACTTTTCCCTCGACTTGCCCACCTTGTATTTTCGGTTCCATTCCCTGTCTATCCTTGGCCTGAGTACTTGTACTCTGTTTGAACAGTGTGGTCCCTGGTTTCTGAAGTAATGGTGGGGTTGGTAATTTTCCTTGCTCACGCCCAAGCTCCGAGCACACATGTGACATTCCAGCAGCCCCTTGTTTACTTGGAACCCGATTTCTTCTTTTTCTATTCATCACCAAAGTGAAACCCTATTCCTTCTCTGCTTGTTGCTCATTAGTGGATTCAACAACTTTATCATTTTCGGCCTGTGCATTGTTCTTCTCACCTGTAGAGCCATTGTTGTCCAATTGTTTCTCTGCCTTTTTTTTATAGCTACATTCATTTGTGAAGTGTCCAAACACCTCGTAACAGCCACATAATTTTGGTACATGTTTGAAAATGATTTCTTGTTCCCTTACAATATTGTTTGGGAGCTTTACCGTCACACTCTTCACTAGCTCTTTGGAAGCATCAACTTCTACAAGAACCCTTGCATATGAGATTCTCTCCATGGTGGAAGTAAGCTTATCGGTAGTGATAGGTACCCCTATTTTTGAGACAATTTTTCCTAATGCATCTGCACTCCAAAATTCCACAAGTAATCCAGGCAGGTTGATCTAAACTAAAACAGAGCTTATTCTTTTTTCACCAAATTCAAAGTAACGAGGCATCTTTTTAAGCATCAATGGTCGGCCATAGACGAAATATGGGCCATTTTTTATCACTTCAATTCTATTCATGTCTTACTCAAATTTAAATACTAGCCACCCGCTTTCGTGTACATAATATTCATATTTTACATTCCAGGAGGCACAAATTTGAAGCAGTGCCGTTTTCATAAGGAATCGTCCTGCAAAGTATCCAATCACACCAAAGCCCCATTTTTCTTCAACATTAATTGCATCATCAACAGTCAATTCAACCACATCCGATAACTTTGTGAATTTCTCCAGTTTAATACCTTCCTGAGAATTTCTATTGCCTTTGAACAGGTTAACCAACGGTGCTTTATCATCTTTGCTATCCACTTTGTTTCCCTTAGTTTCAGGCAGCGAGTTTTTGCATGAGCTCTCCACATCTTTGTCTTCATCACCCAATGTAATGGATATGCTTGGTGATTCAGTCACGTGATTATCCTTGCAATTAGCAACCTGGTACCCAACAGTAGCACCTTTGGCCGAAGCCTTAGAGAGAGTACAGGAGTTATCCGTTTGAGAGGGGGGGTAGGAGTCCCATGAAGAACAATCGAAGTAGAAGTCTTCTTACCCATATAGACAGAGAACGGTGAGTCCACAGCAACCCAATAAGAGTGGTGGCCCAAAATATCAAACACCAAGTCAAGAGAAAGTGAAGTGTCCTAGGTGGCCCAATGAGAGTCCTGATCCACCAAGAGTGGCCTAATCGATGTGACAGTGATGTTACAAAACAAGCTTCAAGCTTTGTTGCAAGGGGCAAATGAAAATAGGTAATCAAGGTTGCAAGTAGATCACCCATCCTACGTTTTGAATTGAAATAATCCGACTTAAGAGTGATATTATTTGTACAGAAAAAGTTTTACAGATTTTTTACAGATGCACACTTGGCAGTTTTTCATTGACAGGTGATTAAAAAAAAGGCAGTCATAAAAGTGCTGCTAATTCCCTTGTACTAGGGGAATTACTCTTTAACTTGAAGTATCATGTATTTAATATTTTTTTGCTCCTAATATGTGCATCAAGACGACAAGGAGTCAAATACTGAAAATTGGCAACGACTATTTGGTGTCAAATCATGGTTATTAAAATTAGATCGGACCGGCCACTTTGGCCCTAGAGCTATTGAACCAAACAATAATCTGATTCGAGTGACAATATTTGGTCCATTTACAAAATAATCGTTCCATAACAGGTTAGACGGGTTCATAACTACTTTAAACTTGACGGGTTTCAATGGAAATCGAAATCGGTTCAATATGAACTATATTTTTATCAAATTGGTCCAGACTTCAAAACAAAATTTTATCTCAATTTTGCATAAGACAGAGATTTGAACCCATGCTTCCTTGTAAGAACTAGAGAATCATGACCACTATGGTGACTGTAGAATGTTTGCAATTGTTGTAAGGGAAATATATATAATCAATTTGAGCAGAATGACAGAAAATAAAACATATATTATCTTTTTGTTTTAAAAATGAAAAATACAATTTAGCAATGACCAACTGATGAAACCACAGATCCACCGGTTGAATCACTAACTCGATGATTCGATTATTTTTTCACGTCGGGTCCAATAACTATGTGTCAAATCGATTATCAAGCAGTTTTATCTTTTATTAGATCTATGAACTCCTTTAATTGCATCGAAAATATAGTCATCATTTAAGCTAGAGAAGGTTAAAAGAG
>CAIGRR010125107.1:0-14974 GCA_903798365.1 Fraxinus sp. 1973-6204 | reverse complement strand
TCGAGAGAAAGTACGAATATTTGAGACTTGTTTGAATCAAGAACCACGTACATTAAATTTTCTATACATTTAATTCGGAATAGAGCTATTGAAATTAAATTATAGAGATAAGTTTTATTCGACACTCCAGAGAGGGAATAAAATTATATTAAGGTTCTTGCCTATAAATTAAGAAAAATCTGTTTGAGTTAATGTTATATAGGTTGAAAAATATTGTTGATGGTATGATGAAATCATTCCCTAGGCTTTCATAATTTGATAACTTCTTTAAAGTTTGCTTCCGTTGACTTGCAAAAGTTTAGTCTATCTACTTTAGATTAAAATCACAGCATTGATTCAAGTTTGATCGTCTGAATAAAGTGGAAATTGAAATATTATAATACTCGGTAGAAATCAAGTATCAATACATGTGGGTTCGACATTTTTCATTTCATCACTATATTACAAAAATTGACACCGTACACTTACGGTAATTTCACGTTGCACAAAACGCGTGACAAAAACTCATCCTCGAGTTTTGCGGTTCTAAAGAAAACTCATCTTGAGGAAAGTACTCGAAGATATCCGTAACATTGAAAGTATTGGAAATGTTCATATTAGCTGTAAGGTCAACTTTGTAAGCATTATCACCAATCTTTTGAAGAATGCGAAAAGGATTAATCTTCTTATCTTTAAGTTTATGGCAAGTTTATTGTAAGTACCAACAGGAAAACTATTTTTTCAAGGATGGATCATCACCAAATCACCTTCATTGAAGTGAACAGCTTAAGGCGTCGATGTTGGTCTACAGCAGTCTTGTAACGAATATTAGCATCTTCTAAATTTTGTTTTACCTCATGATGAATTCGTTGAATACGTTCAGCAAACTCTTCAGCATTAGAATTCACATTAGGAAGCCGTATCAAATCTACCGTATGTCGTGGAACATTAGTGTAAACGACTTCAAATGGAGTCCTCTTGGTGGATCTATTAAGCATACTATTAAAAGCAAACTCAATTTGATCCTACTGTTTTGGTTTATCTCCACTAACTGTTCGAATCATTTGCCAAAAGTTCAATTAGCCACTTCTGTTTGACCATCTGTCTGAGGATGAATCGTGATACTAAACTTTAAAAAATGTCAAACATTATCCACAGTGTTTTCCAAAAATGGCTCAGAAACTTTACATCTCTATCAGAAGTTATAGCTACACAAGAAGCATGTACAGTTTTCTTACAAAGGAGGAAGTAAGCCATCTTCGAAAATCGATCAATTACGACCAAAACAGAATCAACTCCCCGTTGAGTTCGTGGAAGATCGAGAACAAAATCCATAGTGAGATCTTGCTATATTGTTTCTAGAACAGACAGGGTATAAAGTCCAGTATTTTGAGCTTGTCCCTTAGCTTTTTGACATATTGGACAACGCAGAGCAAAACGACCAATGTCTCTTTTGAGCTAGGGCCAATAAAATCTCTCTTCAACCAAGCTAATTTGTCGTCCCAACCGGCATGTACTTCTATTCCACATGCATGCAATTCTTGAACCAAGTGCTCACACAAAGAAGAACGAGAAATGCATAATTGCATCCCTTTAAACAAGAATCCTTCCTGAAGTAGGTAATCGGATATAAATTCCCTATTACTGCATTGAGTTCATATATCGCCAAAATCCTCATCCATTGCATAAAGTTCCTTGGAGCAATCGAACCCAATGCTAATTGTAGCTAAAAGAGATGCTTCTCGACTTAAAGCATCTTCTACTTTATTCTGTTAGTCTGATTTATGCTTTATAGCAAAAGTGAAGTTCTGCAAAAAGGTGATCCACCGAGCGTGCACTCGATTCATTGTTTTTTCAAAACTTGACGATCCGTAAATAACATAAATTCTCGTTGCATCAAGTAATGTTCCCAATACTTTAAAGCTTGAATAACGGCATAAAACTCTAACTCATAAGTAGTCCACTTTTGTCGAGACTCACTAACCTTTTCACTAAAAAATTCGACTAGGCGACCTTCTTGAGATAATACTACTCCAATCCCCATAACGGAAGCATCACATTCAACTTCAAATACTTTTTCGAAGCTAGGTAGTGCCAACACCGGTATAGTGCATAACTTGGGTTTTTATTGCCTCAAAACTATTTTCTTGTATTTTGCTCCATTGAAATTGGAGCCTTTTAAGCAATATGTAATAGGTGCCATGATTGTACTAAATCTTTGAATGAAATGCCTGTAAAAATTTGCTAGCCCATGAAAGCTTTGTACTTCTCGTACGGTTTTAGAAGCTTGCCATTCGCGTATTGCTTTCACCTTTGCCTAATCAACCTGGATACCATCCTTTACCACCATAAAGCCAAGAAATAAAAGTTGGTCAATCATAAATATGCACTTTTTGAGATTGATATATAATTTATTATCTCGCAGGACTGAGAGAACTTTAAGATGTGACAAGTGCTCATCTTCTTTCTTGCTGTAGATAAAAATATCATCAAAATAGACTACCACAAACTTTCCCACAGATGGACGAAAAACTTGGTTCATTAATCGCATGAATGTGCTTGGTGCGTTTGACAGCCCAAATGGCATCGCTAACCACTTGTAGAGACCATCCTTGGTTTTGAAAGTTGTTTTCCACTCGTCGCCAGTTCGAATACAGACATGATGATAGCCACACCTTAAATCAAGTTTGGTGAATACCAATGCCTCTTCTAACCTGTCGAGCATATTATTAAGAACGATACTCGATTGTTATTTTATTAATAGCACGGGTGACTATGCACATTCATCAACTGCCATCCTTCTTTGGAGTGAATAAAGCGGGAACTGCACAAGGACTCGTACTTTCACAAATCAACCCTTTATCAGGTAACTCATTAACCTGTCGCTGCAACTTTTCATGTTCAACTAGGCTCGTGCAATAATGTGGTAAGTTAGGGAAACTAGCTCCAGGTGCCAAATCAATATGATGTTGAATGTTTTGCATAGGGGATAACTCGTTTGGTAACTCGCTAGGTGCCATATCAGCAAAATCACCAACTTTTGAACTTTGGCGGGAATCTGTATAGTTGCTTCCGATTGACCTTTAACTACTAATGCTAATATAGTGCGCGGTTCTTTTACTTGTTCAAAGAATTCTGGGCCTTATATGATGGTAAAAAGTGGATTCTCTTCCTTGATAGCAGAATTGTTTTCCAAAGGTTGAGATTATGGTACTAAAACGATCTTCTTATCAAACCACCAAAATATGAAAGTGTTATCCCGCCCCTTATAAGTGGCATCGACGTCATAGTGCCACGAACAACCCAATAAAATATGACAAGCATCCATATCCACCACGTCGCATATGATCTCATCTTTGTAATATTTCACAATCGACAAAGGAACTTTACAGATCTCTAGAACTTGAATTTCTNAACCACCAAAATATGAAAGTGTTATCCCGCCCCTTATAAGTGGCATCGACGTCGTAGTGCCACGAACAACCCAATAAAATATGACAAGCATCCATATCCACCACGTCGCATATGATGTCATCTTTGTAATATTGCACAATCGACAAAGGAACTTTACAGATCTCTAGAACTTGAATTTCTGGGCCTTTTTTAATCCATGCAATCTTGTATAGAGAAAGGGTGTCTCTCGATCTTCAAATTTAGAGCTTTTACCACTGCTTTGGAAAAGACGTTCTCACTACTATCGCTATCAATGATCACATTGTACACCTTACTATGAATAGTGCACCAAATCTTGAAGATTTTATGTCGTTGCGAGTTATCGGGCTTTTTTGGTGCAAGTAAAAAACGTTGGACAATGCACGCCAACTCTTCCCTGTATCCGCATTTGCAACATTACTACCCTCATAATCAGCGTCTTCAAAATTTTGTTCTTCATCACTTTCACCTTTTTCTACAATGTTGATGGATCGCCTGTTTGGGCAGCTATTTGAAAGATGGCTTGGTTAACTGCACCGAAAGCACTTTTCAAGATTAAGATGCGCATAAGGGTCATTATTGGTTCGTTGTTGTGCTTGGGTTTTGTTTTGGTTGTTAGACTGACCAGGAGCTGAAGTTCCACTTTGATTTTGCACCGAATTCTGAATTGGAACAGTAGCCTTACTGTTATTATTGTTGTTGCCTGGGGTCGTTGCACCCTTTCGGGTAGAATAAGCCTCTTGACTTGATCGCCGAAAATTACCTTGAGTACGAGCTGTGGTCCTATTCATTTGATTTTCCACTTTCATTGCTAAATTGACTGCATCTGTCCTGGTCCAAACCTCCTGAAGAGCTAGTCGATCTTGAATGACTAATTTTAGGCCCCCTATATATCGAGCAATTAATTGAGCTTCCGTTTCAGACAAATTAACTCTGGCATTCAATAAATAGAATTCCTTCGTATACTCGTTTACTGTTCGGTTGTTCTGTCGACAATTCTGATATTGCTGGTATAAAAATTGCTCATAATTTGGGGGGAGAAATCATCTTTGCAATAACCATTTCATCTTGGGTCAGGTTTGCACACATTGTTTTCCATATCGTTAACGATTAAATTGAAGTTGTTCCCACCATGCCGAAGCTCCACCTTTTAATTTATATGCTACAAGTTTAACTTGGTTTTGTTCCGAGATATTCAAATAGTAAAAAAAAAATTCTACGGTATGGACCCAATCCAAAAAATCTTCAATGTTTAATCGGACATCAAAACTTGGAAAATCCATCTTTATCTTAAATTCTTGGACATTTATACCCTGATTATTAGCCCGTGGTTGAAAATTATCTTCTTTGGATGAATAGTCGAACCTTCGTGGCCCTCTTTGTTGAAAGCCTCTAACCCTTGGTTGAAAATTAGGACCTCGATCAAAATTAATTCCTTGGTCAACATTGTAACCCCGGTCAACATTATAATCTCGATCAAAATAGTAGGGGTCAAAATTAATACCTTCATCCACCCTATATCTTCAATCAAAATTAAAACCACGTCAAAATCAATTACTCTCCTCAAATCAAATTGCGTCTCTACCTCTCGCCCAAGATTTCTTGGAGCTCGCGATTGGTCACTGAGTTCGTCTCACGGCCAGTTGGGACACCCATCCGGAGGTCGCCTTCATCTCATCATCCTCTTTGTCCCCTGTTTCTTCGCTCGTAGCATAGCACCGTAGAGGGGTAGCCTCGTGAAGATCGCGATTCGCGACTGGGTTCCACACAAGGCAGCTCGACCATGGTGTTCTGGTTCCCATTGTCGAAGTGTGTTATCTGTAGCGGGTCGACGCCGCTTCCCCAACTTAGGTCGACGTCTAGTGTAGCTTCAGAATTTCTTGCGCCCAAGTCAAGATGTCGTGGTTGCTGGCCGCTATCTTCTTCATCTTCAGAGCCTAGGTCATCTTTCCTTGACCAGGCTTCTTTCATTCTGGTTGTTTCTCGTTCTTGCCCGCCATAGTTAACGCAATCATCATCTGTGTTAGATTTTGAAGAGCATTGTCGATCCCCTCGATTCGTTGCTCGAGTCTATCGAGCCTCCGTTCGTCGTCAGCTGTTCGAGTCATTCGACTACTACCAGTGCCTTCGTCGACAATTAGAATAAGGTAATTTTCTTGCTCTGATACCAATTTTGATGCGAAAACGTTATGAATTCTTGTAATAAGAATTGTAATTAAAGAACTATATTGGAATAACTTGCTTTGTATTGATTGAATAATAATGGATGTTATGAAAGTGTACAATACCAATATATTTATGGGCAAAATTATTCCTTAATTCTATTAATAAAAGGAAACCAAATAAAGAAACTAAATTCTAAAAGGAAATAAACTAATCATAATCTAAACAAGATTTAAGAATAAAATATATTACAACTAGAAAAGGAAATTAGAAAATATCATTAAAAAAGACACTCCTAAATAAAGTGAAACTATTAATTGTAGTTGTGATGTACTACATCAGTTTGCTTAAATAACTTTTCAAACAAGCTATAGATTTGATTCAATATAGTGATAAAAATACTTCCTATTAAGTCCAACTAAAGTTAATGGAAGCAAAAAATGTGAACATTAGTAATTAAATGGGAGATCAAAACTTACACTCTCAATTAAAAAAATAAAAAAACAAACTTACACTGTCATCTAAAAATTGCACTTTGAACTTTAAACTTTACTATCATAGTTAATGCACATAAAATAACAACTAAAAAGAACCAAGATAGAAGACGTTATAACTCATTAACTATGCAGTATCAAATTCAATGCATGTCTGAATGAAAATGGGATTCAAAGTGTTTTAAAACATATAAGCGGATAAACAAACAAAGAAATACAATTATAGTGTGTCCGAACAATAGATAGTTAAAATCTGAGACCCATATTCAAATGATTTACTGGCGTTTTTCTCACAATTAATTACGTGCTGGAAGAAAAATTTCTTAGCTTAAGAATGACAGTTAAAGATCAATGCCAAGACAATTGACGCCAATTTACATGTATCATAAGGTATGCTAACTAGTAAGTCCTAACTACTTTAGTAAGCAAGCTATTTTTTCGGCAAAAGAAAATTCCAGGACAATGATTCTGGATATCAGACCATACCGTGCACAGTCCGAGTTATGCTCCAAGTAAAATTTCAAGTCTTCAAAGCACCTTTTCTCCAAGGACAGGGTGAAACTAGACCCACAATCTGATGAAGGCAACAATTTTTGGAGAACATGATAAACTAATATCTACAAAAAAATACAACCATCAGATTTAAACACCTATATACTCCAAATGAAACATCTCACAATCATTTTTCATCAGAGATTGACCTGCGTAAATCCCCGCAAAGTATGATGATGTGATGTCAACAAAGGAATTATAGGAGGAAGTAATTCATCAAGATGCCTAGATTGGATCTCTTCCTTTGAGTGGAGAATGATATTAGCTGCTATGAATACATATGATGATAAAGCCTGCAGTTCAACAAGATATATTGAAACTGAAAAGCAGATTAAATGGGCATATGCAATATTTCAGAAACAAGCAAAGAAGAGAGGCAGGTATTAAAGTTGATATACCATGTTACAAATCACAAAAAGAAAATGCAAATTATATTGAAACTGAAAAGCAGATTAAATAGGCATTTGCAATATTTCAGAAACCAAGCAAAGAAGAGAGGCAGGTATTAACGTTGATATTCCATGTTACAAATCACAAAAAGAAAATGCAAAGTTTAGCATATATTGTGAGGTAACAATTGACAAATACATCGAACACGGGGAATATGTCAATACATGTATTAATCAATGGGGATGTAACATGTAGCTAAAGTTTGAGAACATGGTAAAGACATTATCCTGTGTGTCCCAAATTGAATGTGTACAACTACACTCTTGGCTGTTTCAAAAGAAAGTTCACGTATATTAGGTAGACACTTAATACCTTTTTCTTTATAAACAACTTTCAATGAAAAAACAAGTGGAGACAATAATTGGTAGGGAAAACTGTTGAGGTACCCAACATATGTGAAATAGAGCATTTAGATCCCAAACTTCAATTCTGAGCATCTAGGTAGTGAACCTTTCGCCTTTGCAACATTTATGCCCCCAACGGATGATAGTTGTCGAATTAACCACCAAAAAGCCAAAAATTGTAAAAATAATATTATACCCTTATTTTGAATTAGAAGTGTTGAAGATAATTGGTGCCTGATTTTTATTGCAATGTACGATTATTTACCAGATGATTTACTATTCCTAACTCCTATTTGAATAAAATCAATTAAATGTGATTCAATAAAATTCCTAAATACTTACATTTTACTAAAACGATTTAAAAGTGCGCAATTAACTCAAATTAGGGTTTTTCGTATGAATGTATGATGTTAGGGCTCGCAATTTTACCAATAGCTATTACATTTAATCTCGATCGTATTACAATTTTACCAATAGCTATTACATTTTACCAATGTATGATATTGTATTTGGTCGATTTTTTCTTAATTAATCAACTTACCTCTCTCGGGTTCAAATTAACGTTATCTAGTCAAGTCAGTTCACCTATCTTCATATGAATTCAAATAAGCCTCAATTAGAAGCATTTAAGCTCCTAAATATTTAATGACTGCGATAACCATAAAAGTGTATATCTACCTTTTATCCAAATTGCCAAATTTTACTATGTGCTCTAAATTTCTAACTTACCCTCTCAATTCATTACAAATTCACAATTCAATGTTACAATGACCAATTATTTCATAGCATTAAGAACTATAAGTAAAATCAACACATGAAAAACTTGAATACAAGAACTTTGAAAATTAAAATTGAAGGTTCAGACTAGGTTACATTGTTTGCCCCAACTATGAGTTTAGTTACACGAGATGTGTAAAGAAAAATAAAAGAAAAGAATTGACTGCATCGCCGGGTTTTGAAATAATGACAAAGAAAGGTCGACGATCTTGCACCAAAAATCTCCTTTTCTAAGCCCTAATCTTGAAATACTAACTTCTTGAATTTTCTCCTTGATTTCTTCTCTCTTAATCTTGAATTATGTGTTTTTGCTCTCCATATTATGTCTTCCTTGAAAAGAATATCATAAACCTATTTATAGTCCCCTATTTAGGTCTAAAATCGAGTACCAAAACGTTAAAAATCAGAGGTTTAGTCGGATTACAAAAACTAATCTTAGCTTCCCATATTAACAGTGTGATCGCATGGTTAACAATGTTTGGTTGCTAGCTTCATAATTTCCTGCCTTGCGATCGTATGAACTTCTTTTGTCATTTGTATGAATTGGTCCATATCCATTTTCTTGTTCAGCTAAGTCCTACATTATTGCAGTGTAGGTCCTTCAACTTCCAAACTCGACCCTTTAGACCCCGTTACGAAAACTCGTCCTTCTTTAGCTCCTAATTGATTAGTTCTTGTTCATTTTCATCTTTTCTCATCCAATACTGTGTTTTCTCCTAAAACAATCAATAAACACGCAAAATTAAGTATCTAAACCATAAAAGTACTTCCAAGTGGTGGTTCAAACAAATGTAAAATCACAATTAACAATAATATTTAATGATATATATTTGCGCTTATCTAATAAGTAATAACTTAAACTTTTTGATCAAGTGGTTTAACATCTATCATTGCAGGCAAAGATCCTTGATTCAAGTCTCGTCTCCACCCATTTTTTTAAAATTAAGCGTGTAAAGCTTTAATAGGAAACATTGAATTCTGCCAACACATGAGGGAATGTGTTGAAGATAATATTCAAATAATATACATTTGGCATTATATAACATTTTAATATTTTAGATCAAGTGGTTTAATAAAACGAAAAAAACAAAGAAAAAACAAGACCATTATACCCATCTTCTTCACTTACCACCCCCTCACATAACCAATTATAGCCTGCACCACAATGAGCCACATGGCTGCCATCCCATTTAGCCATTCCCCAACTTCCACTTTGCATATGTAATCGAACTCACATTGCAGCGACCACCCTTTCCTTCAGATTTGCGAATAGGTTCAGTCAAAGCACCTAAACTAGACTTGCTTGAATCAATTCTACAATGGATAGTTCTTTTTAATTTAATAATTTGAACTATAAAGTACATACACTCCTAAGGAGAAATGTCCGTGGCAAACGCCAACAATTCTTGGACACTAGAAGAACGTCTCTGACATACCACACGATATATCCTATTTTTTAGATTTCCAATTCTCGAACACGCCTCGGAAACGTTTTCAACATGCTTCATATATTACTAATATTCTTTATATTTCTAACATATGGTAAACATCTCGACGCATCAAGGACGCGTAGAGCTCCATTGCGTAAATTTTAGAATATAAAATTGGCAAAACAATGTATGGTCTGATTCAAAATATTACTCTCTAAAAGATTGATTTTTTAAAATATGTAAAAGTAAACATATAATACATAAGTGTTTAATCTTTAAAGAATTTATATTGCCATGCTCCTCATGTCACCGTCCACATTTCTAAATTCGGATGCAATGGTGAATAGTTCCTTATATTTTAGAGATGACATCTTGATTATCTTTTAAATAGTTTCTGCCTTCTCTTGACGCATTATACTTTGTCTTCTATCTTCCCTAACCGTCCTTGCATAGACTTCCTTTTCTCATTGTATCTTCCTTCTCTTGTGGAGACTTTCTTTGTCCAGCTTATCTTTTCACTAAGCATTTTGAATCACTATTCCTAAATATAGCCTAAAGAAAAACTCTTATGAAAATAAGCTTTGCAATGAAACCTAATAGAAGCTTCATGTAATTTGTTGGGGTAATAACTATAAAAGAGGATTTAGCATGGATGATAGGAGGAAGGTTCAAAAGTATCCCCCAGGAATTCAAACGGCGTCAATGTTTATAGGAAAAATACCCAGCCTTGTCGACCATTGACCTCAAAAAAACATGGCAGAAAGGAAAAAAAAAACTTTCAGATAAATCTAGTTAGATTTTGATCTCCCATTTTGAAAATCAAGAAAAGGGAAAGAGACATTTCAACAAATAACGTAACCAAAATATGATTGTTGACACCGAGTGCATTATATGGCATTTGGCAAAGATGAAACAACAATAAATCAAAACATATAAAAAGAAGACTAATACTAGAAGTTCACAGATCTACGTCATGAACACATCTCTTACCTGAGGTCGCAAATTGTAATTCCTTAGCAGGGGAATTAGTTGTTGCCCAACCTGTAAAAGAAAGACAGTAAAAAAGATTATAAACAATAACAATATATACATTTACCAACATGTCAAGGATAAAAATTCATGATGCGAAAATAGAAAGACAGGTCATTTTGAAATTTTAATTATCTATATACATAGAACATTTTGGACCACAAGTATCTCAATTTTATGTATGTTATCTCATCATGATTCCTCCTCATTTTGTTATATTGTTGAACATTGTTCTCAGTGAGTGATATTTAACAAATTAAACAAAAGCCCCAGGATCCAGTTGAAGAGTTTAGGCGATCCTTCTCCATATTTTCTGAGTTGGAGGAAATATAATGAAGTTTCACTGTACTGTCACTTTGTTTTTTAAAGAAAGTACAAGTCCTTGATAAAGTAGGAGCCTTACTGGAGTTTATAATTACCAATGTTCTTCATTAAAGTTAGTTGAACTTAAATAAAAATAATTTTCAGATCTTTCGCCCCAACCTAAAAGCCATGCTTTTAAGGTGATTCATTGTTCCCTGCTAAAAGATAGTTTCTTCTTCCTCCCAGCATCCGCTCAAATTTCACCACAACTAGGTTCCATACATCGGTGGTTAAAGAAGAGATCCCAGAGGAAGATCGAGGTAAACAAAGCTTCGACTCCAGCGTTTCATCCCAAGAATCTGCCGGCACAAGACTCGAGGCACCTCCCCAACTGCTAACAGTCACACTTCTCCAGGATCATTATAAGCCAAATAACTAGTTCAAACCAATAATGCACTTAAATTTTCTGACTTTTCCGTAATGAACATCACATAACACTAAAGTATCATGTTTTAAATGCACGTGACTTGCCTTTATCTATCCTCCAGCAGCACTGCAAGCAGTGAAGGGGTTATATCACCTTGCTAAATGACTAGCAAAAGTGAAATATGGTTCTTCTTTATTCCCCTAGACCTCAAAATGAGTGCATAAAAAAAGCCTAACAAGCACAATCAAACGCTTTCTCAGTGTACATTTCAAAAGTCCCTCCATTTCCTCTTTTCTGAATCTAGAATGGATCATTTCATTTCCAAGAATAGCGCCATTAATTTGTCTTCATACAAAAGAAATTTGGCACTCCAACAGCACCCCAACACCATTTTCAGTCTCCTTGATAAAACACTTTGCTATAAATTTTGTACAACGCTATTCGCCAAGCTAACGGGCTGAAATTTCCAATATCCACATCTCATTCCATTATAAGATAGCAAAGTTGCAAAGGTAGCATTGTAACTTTATCACGGCACCCTCTATTATAGACTCATGTATCATATCCTCAACATCCTTGCTCCCATTTTGCACAACAATGTTGGGAGTAAGTCATCTATGAAGCCAGCAAGCCCAGGGACCATGTCACGCCACTTACTTTCAAAGCCCATAGCACCTCATCAATACAATAACAAATGGGCGAGAAAAGAATCGTACAAGATTTTTCCTCTCGTTGTCCAGGAATTTTTTATGCAATGAATCTTCCATTCACTGCCTAGAAACAATTGCATTGTAGCATGCATGTAATGTACCATACAACATGGCATGGGTAAGAGCTATATATATATATATATACTGAATTTATTAAGACATTTGTCCAGCATGGCTGCACGTTAATACTAAATAAACTACACTCAGAAAACCATTCCAAAATCTCTGAATTTATATTGTGAAGTACCAAATAACTAGTGAAAAAGTTTTAACTCGGAACAAGAACATGCTCCCTGTTGCAGAGCATATAATTTGCAACCTCAACTGCTCTCCAACTCAAGTTTTTGGAGAAAGTGTTTCTGGTAGCTATGTCATAGATGTATCATAGAAAGATTTATTTTCCTTTCTATGTAAAAAGGTTAATGAATAATGATCAGATTTTATGATTTTAACACTAATTAAAATATAGTTGAATCCCGGCATTGTACCTATGAGCACAAAAAGGTATGAAAAGAAAAGTAAAAAGTGAAAAAGACAATGATGAGAACAAAGCAGAAGCCAAAAACCAATTAGAGGACTAAACTCATTTCTGATGTAACAAAAAATTCTTCTCCTGCCAGAAAATGAAGGATTGGTAGACAATAGGAGTGTCACAGGGCAGAGGGAAGAAAGAAAAGGAAAGAAGAACTCGACTATTTACCAGTAAAGGGAACTTCAAATATATTTGGATTGCGAATGTTTCCATGTACTGTCGAACTGAGGGAAAATTGTTTCTCTACAAGGACATGAAAGTAGATATCAGCACGATCAGCAACTACAAATAGGATACTTATATATAACTGTAAATACAGAAATGAAATAGAATAGACTAACTGTAATTACATATAACTGTAAACCGTGCTTAAACACACATGGTACCATATAAAGTCAGTGATATGTTTCCTTCAAAAAACGATCAACTATTATAATAGACTAACACAATCCATAGTACATTCTTTAATCTTAGATTCTTTAACCAGTCACAACCATACTATCATGCAGTAGCAGGACTGAAATATTAAGAAACCAGAAGTCATACAAGTTAGAATACCACAAATGTCAGAACATAAGAAACCACCAGGCAGGTTTAAACATAGGTGCCTTAGTAAATACCATAATAAAGCTCACTTTGACACTATCATTGTTTATAGGGAAAATTGCAGCCACGGTACCAAACCTTTCAAATTTTTGCAGACTTTGCCCAAACCTTTGTTTTGTGCCGCCCATGGTACCAAACCTTTAAAAAACTCGTATCTACAGTCCAAATGAACGGTTTCCGTCCAGTTGATCAAGAATAGTAGATTTGACCAAATTTTAAAAGGGCAAAATGGTAACTTTCTTTTTACATATAATTTTGTCCTTTTAAAATTTGGTCAAATCTACTATTATTGGTCAACTAACGGTCAACTGGACGGAAACCGTCCATTTGGACTGTAGATGCGAGTTTTTTAAAGGTTTGGTACTGTGGGTGGCACAAAACAAAGGCTTGTGCAAAGTCTACAAAAATCTGAAAGGTTTGGTACCGTGACTGCAATTTTCCCTTGTTTATATGACCCATCACTGTCAATTTTTGGAACAAGGGTTCATTTCTTCAAAACTTTTTTTTTTTTTTTCAAAGTATAAACTTCCCAACAATAGCAATCTCTATGTAGTTATTGTTCAAGCATCATTTTCCCAAATGAAGGGTCCAACTAGTTATGATAACGTTTAAAAAGGCTTGATCGGATACCAATGAGTTCTCCTCTTTACAGTAAGTAAACCTCAAAAGTGTTTTGGGGCATAAGCCTCAATACAAACTAAAAAAAAAAATTCTAAAAGTCTAAAGAACACAAAAATATTCTCGTAAAACAATCTTAATATACCATGTTCTGACTGTGTGAAGGGAACATCTCAGATTAACCAAACCCCTTCTTATAGTCTCTCTATTATTTGTGAAGAACAATAGAAAATAATAAGGAAAAAAGGGACAAACTGCAAATTCCATATGCTTTAGAAGCCATAGCGAAAATGTTCATAAAGATAAAACCTGGAGGAATATGATAGGATATCTTTCCAGACAAATTGTTAAATCTAAATACACATTATTATGTTGCTTAAATTTCAGTCATTGTTTCATTTTCAATGATTCAGAACTAACAAAACCAGAATTTAGTTTCTCTTTTCAAGGTCATTGTAACTATGGCTTATACAAGCAAGGCCACTGCAACACTATGGCACCTTTGATGACTTGGGATATTAGTTAATTTCAGATTTACGAGTAATATAGTTTCTAAAATATCTTGTTCTCTACAATTCTAGTTCTACATATGCATTCCTTTCTCACATGTTACCAAGCAAAGTCAGGTTCAAAGAAAATCCNGGATATTAGTTAATTTCAGATTTACAAGGAATATAGTTTCTAAAATATCTTGTTCTCTACAATTCTAGTTCTACACATGCATTCCTTTCTCACATGTTAACAATCAAAGTCAGGTTCAAAGAAAATCCATTTGATGTTTGTTAACATCACCTAAAGTAAATAAGATTTAAAATCATAAACTGGAATACCTTAATCAAAAAGAAATTGACAAGCCAAAATTACTTACATAAATTGATATGTGCAAATTAGATGTCACTTTCTCGACATTTTCTTGATCAACGAATTGGGACAACACACATATCATCTGCCATGCACGAACTTTGCGTCTATGAATCTGCCAAAAACAAATGAAGTGTGCATATAATTATCAAAAGACAGAGTACACTGAATGATGGTAGTATTGAGCATAAGGAAATAATAGCTTAATGAATTGGAAATATGTCTTTCACAGATGCTCAATGACATTATGTTATGCATCTTAAGAAT
>CAIGRR010125096.1:0-12467 GCA_903798365.1 Fraxinus sp. 1973-6204 | reverse complement strand
AGAACAGGCTCGATTACTACTATTACATCATTGCTACTCTAGGAGCCATCAACTCGATACATTTCACTTTCTTTGCAAGCAATTATGCTCCTTACGGCAAAGTTATAAGAGTTGCGGAAGAATCAAAGATAGCAACTCAGTCAATCAATTAGAGACTATAGATATTCCACCGAATGAGATGATGCAGGACGAGGAAAGAGAATTAGACGCAAGTGCTTGTAACGGTTTGTCTAAGTGTGCAGGAAACTTACGCGTGGACATGATTGGAGCCTGGATTTATTGGCCACATCAAACTTAGCTGATTATCTACCTCTTTTTTGTATGTTAGTGCATGTTTTGCTACGCTTTTAATTAAAAATAATTTATTGGTTGAACAAAATTAAGAATAAATAAATTATTTATTTTAAAGAAATTTCTGTACTCTAATGTTAAAAGAAATAATATTTATATATTTTTTGGTAAAATTCCCCCCTAAAACTGGCTTATAAGGTAAGGGTACCAAAGTGCTTTTACGAGTGATTTAAGACAGATTTAGGGCCCGTTTGGTATAGATTTTAATTCAATTAAAATTGAAAATATAACCGTTATTATGTCTCACTCGTCTAATAAAAGTTAACAATAACGACTAGTTTTTCAATTTTAATCCGATTTTAATCTCTACCGAACACGCCCTTAGATTGTTACAACCCATCAAATTGTCACAGGTCAATGTTGTCTTCTTAACTTTATCGTTAAAATGTCCCTTTTGAGGCTGTAGATATTAGATAATATTCTTAAATCCTTACCTTTGAGGTTCATGGATAAAGCCAATGGGCTGACTAGATACATGTTTGTCTTTATTTAATTTTCTACACTTGTATAGTCACATTGAGTGGACGAGAGTCGTTCTTTATTATTTTTCCAATTACCTAACTTGGCATTGACTTTCGACACAAGAAGACTTGCGAAGACTGAAAATTTCGATGACGAAATTATTAATGAAATCGATGAGGTCACAGCGCATTCTTGATTACAACTTTGTCTTTCGCATTGTAACTTGTGAACTTGAGAAAGTGAAAATGGCAGAATGTGCGGTTACGTATCTTCTAGACAGGCTCACAATCATATGGGAGCATAAGGTGAGAGAGCTCAAGGGAGTGAAGGAGGGAATAGAAAACATTAAAGATGAATTGGAACGGATGACAGCATTTCTCAGAGTTGCTGATGCAATGGAAGATACTGACATGGAGCTCAAAGTTTGGGTTAAGCAAGTACGAGATGTCGCATATGATACGGAAGATGTTCTTGACAAATTTATACTCTTCCACTTGACACGGAATTCCATGGCCAATGTTAATGTTTATAAGTTATTCGACTGGATTTCGAAATTAAAGTTCAATAATGGGATTGCTTCTGAAATTGAGAACATTAGATATCGGGTGAATGGCATAGCAGAACGACATCAGAGATATCAATACAAGTTCAATAATACCTTTAATCAGCAACGTATGAATCAAGTTGCTGTCAACAGCCTGGCATATGATCGGAGAGGTGATGCGCTTTTAGTGGAAGAATCTGAGCTTGTAGGAATCGAGAGCCGGAAAAAAGAGCTGATGGGATTGCTCGTGGAGGGTGGTTCGAGACTCGGTGTGATTTCAGTGGCTGGAATGGGAGGTTTGGGGAAAACAACCCTTGTTAAGAAAGTTTACGACGATCCAGCAGTGAAGTGGAACTTCCAAAGCCACGCTTGGATAACCGTCTCTCAGTTATTCAAGATTGACGAGCTCCTCAAGGACACAATACAGCAACTCTTTGATGAAATCAAGCAAGCAGTCCCTCAAGGTATTGACACTATGAACAGTAATCAGCTGAAGGAAGTCATTAAACAGTTCTTGCAGGGAAGGAGGTATGTACTTGTGTTTGATGATGTCTGGAGCATTCAAGCGTGGAATGCCGTTAAATATATGTTGCCTAACAACTCTTATGGAAGTCGTGTCATTATAACAACGCGTCTTACTTCTGTAGCTTCCCATGCTAGTATGGGAACTGTTGGGGAAGTTTATATGTTGAATCCCCTTAGTCAAGAGGAATCATGGACTCTGTTTTGTCGAAAGACATTTCGATCGAGCTCGTACCCTCCATATTTGATGGAAATCTCGCACAAAATCTTAAAGAGGTGTGCGGGCCTGCCACTTGCTATCATGTCTATCAGTGGGGTTTTGGCTACGAAGAGCGACAGATATAATTATTGGGTGATGCTTAATAACAGTCTTGGAGCAGAATTGGAAGGCAATGACACGCTAGAGAGTTTGAGACTAATCTTGTTGCTTAGCTTCAACGATTTGCCTTATTATCTAAAATCTTGTTTCTTGTACTTAAGCATATATCCAGAGGATCATTTGATAATCCGGAATTCCTTGATTCGGTTGTGGATAATGGAAGGTTTTGTGAAACCTAAAGAAGGAAGAACGCTGGAAGAAGTCGCAGAAGGCTACCTAAATGAGCTTGTCAATAGAAACATGATCCTTATTGTAAGGTTTAACGACGATGGAAGTGTAAAACATTGCCGCATCCATGACTTTCTCCGGGAGATGCTTGTATCGAAATCAAGAGACCAAAGTTTCGTGATGACAGCAAACGAGCAAACCAGAGATTGGATCCGCAAACCTCGCCGCTTATCAATCCATGGTTCTTTTGCTAAAACACAACCTCAAAAGTGTGGTGCTCAACTTCGTTCTTTACTTGCATTCAGTGCTACTGACTCGGAGTCCATGTCGTCAATGCATGAACTGCTCAATGGCTCTAGAATGCTCAAAGTTTTGGATATGTCAGGATCCCCTTTAGAATCATTCCCAAAGCCAATCACCAAACTCCTTCATTTGAAGTATCTAAGGTTGAGACATACAAAGATTAAATCGCTTCCAAGATCAATCAGAAATCTTCGAATGCTAGAGACGTTAGATCTTAAGCACTCTCTTGTTACAGAGCTACCCAGAGAGATCTTAGAACTTCAAAATCTGAGGCATATCATTGTATATCGTGCTGTAGAATACTCGTACCTTCCTTTCGATTTTAAACTAGGTTTCAAGCCACCAAAGGGAATGGGAGCTCTAACATCCTTACACCAACTCTTATTTGTTGATGTGTCCCCTGGCACTGGCATATTAAAAGAGCTAGGGAAGATGAAGGAACTGAGAAGTCTTTGTATACTCAATTTGAGAACAGATGATGGAATGGCTCTCTGTTCATCCATTGAAAACCTCCAAAATCTTCGCACATTAGGCATATCTACAACAGCAGAGGATGAGATTCTTGATCTGCATCAAATGTCTTCTCCCCCTTTGTCCATGCAGCGGCTCTATTTAACGGGGCGTTTGGAAAAATTTCCACACTGGATACAATCTCTCAGAAGCTTGGTTAAAGTTTATTTCAGGTGGAGTCGGTTAAGGGACGATCCACTCGAGTATCTCCAGGACTTACCGAACTTAGTCCATCTCGATTTTCTTGTGGGCTATGTTGGAGAAGAACTGCGTTTCAAGGCAGGAAAGTTTCAAAGGCTTAGACTGTTAGATCTTGACAAGTTGGAACCTCTAAGAGAGGTAATAGTTGAGGATGGAGCAATGCCTCATCTGGAAAAGTTAATTCTTCAGCGATGCAACTTTCTAGAAAGCGTTCCAACTGGAATTGAACACCTTATCAATATGAAAGTTCTTGAATTTTTCGATATGCCAGATGAATTTATTGTGAAGCTGCGTGGAGATTACCATAAAATTGCACACATTCCTCAAGTATATTACACTTATTGGAGGGATGGTGTCTGGGAATCCTATCCATTGGATGACAACCAAGCAAAGGAGAACTTTGGTAGGCCAAGGACTGCAATTAGGACCTACGATCAGCGTAATGCACTGTAATTCAAGCTATTGGTGCCTCAACGTAGCTCGTCCCTGAACCCCTGGCACCTGATTCTTCTATCCTACTGTTCCAACATGTGAGTTTTCATCTCCCCCAGGTGTAAGGTGCTTCTAAGTTTTTTTAATCTCTATATTCTGTATGTTTGTACTCTGCTATTGTAGATTCTCGACCTAAAACAGACTAGATAGTTGAGTTGGCATTCAGCCGGAATCTGGTCTGGTTTTTTTTCTTTTTGTAATACCTCTAAAGTGTTTGCTTAGGGGTTTTTTTTTTTTTTTTCAANGCACCTGATTCTTCTATCCTACTGTTCCAACATGTGAGTTTTCATCTCCCCCAGGTGTAAGGTGCTTCTAAGTTTTTTTAATCTCTATATTCTGTATGTTTGTACTCTGCTATTGTAGATTCTCGACCTAAAACAGACTAGATAGTTGAGTTGGCATTCAGCCGGAATCTGGTCTGGTTTTTTTTCTTTTTGTAATACCTCTAAAGTGTTTGCTTAGGGGTTTTTTTTTTTTTTTTCAACTTGTATTTGTAATCAAACATTGAGGTTTTTCTTGTAGCTGTGTGTAGATTCACAGGTTGTGAACAAACCGAGGTTGTGTTCTTGATTGATTCTTCTGCACTCATTCATTTCTTACTTCACTTTTTAAGGCTGCTGGTGCAATATTTATGACATTGATATCAGAGAAGGTTGAAGCTGCTTTTGATATTATTTGAAATACCAGGATCAAGAAAGTTTTTAAATTCAGAAACGGCTACCTCCACTGCAAACTACAAAGTAGAAAGTTTTGATGGCTAGAATGACCTCTCTTCATCAAAGACGAAGATGCTAGCACTTTCTGCAAATTTTTGTCTAGTGGAAGACCTCAAATGAGAGGCTTAGATGCTAGAAACAGACCATCATGATGAGCAACAAGAAATCTCGAAGATGGCCGAAAAAAACTAATTTTAAGTATCAATGACAAACAGCCGAGAGATGTGACCAAGATGAAAACTGCTATAGAAATATAGCTGCAATTAGAGAGCTTTTACATGACGATGACTCTATCCAGCAGACTATACCTAAAGGGAAAGAGAACTATAACTCATAATAAGGGCAACCCCTATTTCTAGTATTAGTAAACAAGAAATAGGAACAGTTACCTTAGATTGGCCATAGGACTAAGAATAGGACAAGACTGTAGTGTCTACCTGAAATAACGTTAATATTTTTTTTGACCACATCCAGGATGATAGTACAGCATGATGGCACAGAGAAGAACATGCTAAAAGGATGCTAGCTTAGGCATTTAATCAAGTTAAGATCATTTGTTTATTTAGTTCAGTCAATTGTGCTAGTCTCTTGTGCTCTCATTATGTGAAGCCAATTGAAATTTTTGTGGATAAATTGCGCCATATACTACTTTTCGAAGTTTGTTATCGGTACTTAATCAAAGAAAAATATCATCTCTTTTGATACAAGTTTAACGGTATTTTTTGTCAAGAATTAAATACCGATACATGGTCAAAACCAAAGATCGCCCCTTGTGAAGAATGCAGTTGTAATCTATCTCGTTGGAGTCGAATTCTCTCAGTCGGGGAGAAATGATGAGAATCCTAATAGATATATTATTTAATTTACTTTTCAAATTAGATAATTATTTTAGAAAATTTAATTATTGTCTTACTAATAGATTTTCTATTATTTTATTACTTGTTCACTTTTCAAATTATTTACTTATTTTAGGAAACGTAATTACATTTTATTTAATAGATTTTTCAATATTTTTCTACTTAAATTATGCTAGTTTAAACCATATATAAATGATGTATGCATTATAATAGTTAGACTTTGATATTAAATATATACTGATATTTTTCTTCTATTTTATTTTTTATTTTATTTTTTTCGTTCAACGCGTGTATTAGCATATGAAATAAGCTATTTAAGCGGCCGTGCAAGATTGTAGGCAAAATACAATCCATCGAATGTAACGTACTAACGTCTACAATTATTTTACCTTATATCTAACCTTTTTTCATCTATGCTCCAATAATATTTTTGAGTACAATTCAAGCAGAAATACGAGTTGGAGGCATAGAAGGACACTTACCCTTTGCATGAAAGAAATGGATTCGTGAACATGAATTCAATTAATGATATGCAAATCCATCCCGAACGAGGCGAGAATTACCCGTTAAATCGGGTATTCGAGGTAGGGGAATAAGGCGGGTACAGGAAACAAGGGCATCACCCTTTTCATTTTTTTTTTTTAATTATTTTTTTTAAAATAATTCAATACTTATAATGAAAAACTCCAAGAAATTGCATTCATTTTAATAGACGACGGCAACTAGAATTATCTAAAGAATATGACAAATAATAAGTCTTAATTTATCAAATATATTTGAGTAATTTAACTTTTAAAAATTAATAAATTAATTTGAAAAATTAATAAATATGTTATTGTCTCACTTTAATGAATGTGGACAATAAAATAAATTATTAAAAACAAAAAAAAACTAAACGAGTAGTAAACGAGGTAGGAGCCATGTCTCATCCTGCCTTAAATGGGTAACAGGACGGAAATTACCCACATGAGGCAATGGCAAGTTACCTCAATCCCGATCTATTCCGTTGTCATCCCTAATTCTTTAAGAATTGGTAGAAAATGAGTAAATAACAAGCTACTTCATTTTTATTATTTTATTTATTTGGAAAAAAAAAAAAAAAAAAACAATGCAAGTTCCTTCCTTATCTGAACCAAACAAAAAGAATGAGCCCCTATTTGAGCCCCATTTTCTAACATTTCAAATTTCTTGTCAAAAATCATTTTCTACAATATATTCTCTCCATAAAGTAATTTCACATAAACACGCAGCTTTTTCTCACTTTTTAACAACGCAGTCTCCCAAAAAATTACTATTACAAAATTCATTTCCCTCTGCAAGATAAATTTGCTCTTTCTAAATTCTCCTATCCCACAATTTTTGGCAGGCAAAATTTAACTCATCGAGCTCAGGTAGAACTTAAAATATATAATGGACAAAAATCTCCAGCAACAGAAGAAGGGTCTACTATCAATCAGTAGGAGTATTAATTCTCACAAAACCTCGTATATATTATATAACCTAATAACCACTTTTTTCAACAAGAGGCATTTGAACTTTGCCAAAAAGACCAAAAATCGACAATCCTTGGGTATTAAGAACACATTCTACTATTCACATATTTCAATGGCCAGCATGCACCATATTTACACCCAAACCTGCATTATCTACCTTTGCTAATGCTGTCAAGCCTAAAACTAGCAAGACATTATCACGAGCTCCCTCCCAAAACTCTCCGTAGTTCATGTTTCTGTGTTTCGGTGAGCCGTGTTGGGTACTGGACGTCAATTCGGATCTTCAGATTCCCCTTCTTCCTAGGTTCTTTGGAAATTGGCATTCCTTCACTGGGGACAACTACCTCATGTCCAGGTTTGATAATCTCTAGTACGGGGATAGTGATATTCCTTCCATCTAGTGTCACCAGTTCAAACTTTTTTCCTGTAAGAGATTCAAGAAGTGATACCTCCTGCTTCACGACCAAATTGTTACCATCCCTCGTATATACAGGATGAGGCTTTTCATCTACCACAAAGATAATATCTGCAGGAATCACACCAGGTTCTTCGTTGCCCTTCTCGGGGAAAGTTATTTTTGTGCCCTTTTTCCAGCCTGGTTTTATATCAATAGTTAAGATCTCTTCTAAAACGTGCGACTTGCTGCAAGAGAATAATTTAAAGAGTAAAACTGTATCAAACATTTCTGAAGAGAAATATAATAAAAAAGGAACACATAAATGGATTTAATATATTCTAGTGGAATTAGGAAAAACCATGAGCAAACCTTTGACCTTACAACAATGTTTGAAGAATTTATTAACTTCTTTTGCTAGGGAGTAATATTAATCTTTCATTCACCTCTTTTGTCCTATGGTACCCATTAATATTTTGTTAACCAAAGCACATATAAATTGACAGGAATTCTTTCAAACTGGGGACCTACTGTTTTTAGAATTTTTAATGACCATGATTCCCAAAGCATCAGTTTGTTCCACTCCTTCAGATACAAGAGTTCCATAGACAAGGCCACATGAACTATTGTAAAAGAGCAAAAGAACATTCCGTACTTGGGGATACATTCCTATTCTTGATGAATAACCTAAACAAAGCCATTACAATATGGGCAGGCACTTCTATTATCGAACAACAGATGAAACAGGAAAAGATCTACTAAAGTTACTTATCCTGCAACCCCTAGAGAAAATTTGGCCAAAGATCCTCAGGAGACGAGTCAGTACCAACAATCAATCTCATTAATATATATGGAATGCGCGAGAAAGACAATTCTCTAAATTATCTGGAACATTGTGCTTGTTGAGAAATTATAACGACATTATACTGAACAGTAATGGGTCCCACTAAATGTGTGGGTAATAAGTGGGTAAATGTGTTGTTAAAATTAATGTTTTGACTTTGAATTAAAATTATAAGAAACTTAACCCTGAGGGGTTACTCAATTGGTCAGGCCTTGAGTTTGCTCCCCAATGATCACCGGTTCAAGTCCCCTCAGGGCTATTGAAGTGAGTACCTGGCCTAAACTTCAGGGCCCCGTGGGATTAGTCGAAGTGCACGCAAGTTGGCCCAGACATCCACGATTATCAATAAAAAAAATTTATAAGAAACTTATAATATTCCCAAACATGCACATTACATTTGAAGTAACTCAAAATTGCGAAAAGCAACACCCACTCAAAAAACAAGAGGCGGTAGGAGGTACAGGAGCCAAACATCAGCAGCAATAGATTAAAAAATGGGTCCAGGGCATGGTATGAATTTCTCCTTACAAGGTGCCAAACATACACAAAATTAACTTAAACATGTTGCTTTGTAGTACTATGTGCAAGCTGAAGGTGGAAAGAAGCATGATGTGGAGTAGCTAAAGACAACCCAGAGTTTCCAGGTTATACTGTATATTCTTGGACTTCATTGGAGAAAGATATGAGGTTTATAGCTTAGCTTTATTGAAGATATTTTCGTTGATTCAATAATTAAAGAACACTAAATATAGAATATGGATTGAGTATTAAGCCACAACTATATTAGAGGGAGTTACTAGGATTTGCTTTCACTTGCAAGATGGGCTTGAGGATCTAAATGGAAGGATTTTTAGAGGCGCTAGAAATAGAGGCACTAGAAAAATTGGGCTAACAGGCCCTCGTCATAACACAAATAAGTGAGCATAAAGGTATATGCAGACCAACACTCTCCTAATACCACTTGCACTGTGACTCTAATGCAAGAAAAACCAGAGATACAAATTTTTAAAGACTTGCTAAGTCTAGTCTAGAAGTATTCAAATACAACAAATTAACATTGTCATGAACAACTTCCAAACTATAAATATTCAATTCTTTTTATCCATGGACATGGATAATATTGTGGGCCAGCTTTTATCTTAAAGAACAAATTCTTCTGAGAAGATCCAGTGAAAGTGGAAAAATCAAGTATCTATCCATCGTGTCAAATACCACAATCCCAAATCAATGAAACAAGAGACAAACCTCCAGAAAAATAAAATCCAGAATCTTTAGAAAGCTTATTTGTACAGACTGCAGCAAATGAACTCACTATAATTTTCCTCTCTTTTCAGGCGTGAATGTAGAGAGTATCAGCTGGAGGTATATTATGTCTCTGTGCATATAGATATGTTATCTTCAACTTCATATCGGAGCAGATTACAGGATAAAAACTCTTGCTATGTATAACTTTAAGTTTCAAACATCTCCCATTGTAGTATCTATTTTCCAAAGGCAAGTATGTTCCTGCCAAGAAGTCCTTTAAAACGCAGACCCTATAGAACAACCATCAGCATGAAAAGAAAAAGGCATCTCTTGTAATGATTTTCTTGAACCCATGTCAAGATAAAGTGACCCTGTATCTATCTCTAAACACTATATCATCTTGCAAAAATATGGTGCAACTCGATCCATGAACTAGAACCACAAAATAGTTTCTTAACAACAATGAACTCAATTATCTTGTTCCTGGTTAATACATATATCCACTATTTCAAATGCTCGCAGGGACATTGTGGAAAGGCCATCTTACATGGAATATCTCCTAATTTTGAAGGTATCATCTGCACTGGCTTCATAGTCCAAGTTTTATTTTGAAAAAGTATACCAGAGTATCCTAGATGGTGTACAATCCACTTAACTTCACAATAACCATGACATTCAAGGAAACAACACGCTTGCGCCCTGCAAAAGCCACTCCAAGACTTTCCTAGATGGTGTATTCTACTATTATATGTCATGTCTTGAAAGACCGATTAAAGATATCATACATTTAAACACTGAGGACGTTTTTCTGGAATACAAAATCCTGGAAGTACTAACTTTAAAGTTGAAAGCTCAAACAATTCAACAAATATAATAGATGATAAAACAACTAGCTCAAACAAGACCCCAAAGGAGTGCAAACGCTCTAGATCACTAGAAGTGTTTCTAGAATCCACTAATTCAACAGAAGAAATCATCTACAGTACAATCATTGAAATATAAAACTTAAAACCTCACACTCTAAATTGATATTCATAAAAGCTAATGCAAACAAAAGCAGAACAGTAACATGCCAATGAGGGATTCTATTACTTTAACTTTATAATACAGTATAAAAAGTCATATTTAATAGACCTTTTAGTTGATAGTACTTTTATCAACAGCGATTCTGACAATTAGATACTTCAAACTGATTTTGAAAACATAAACTAGTCAATCTAAAAACAGATAATATTGAAACAGCCCATGTTGAAGTGTACGGTTTGAATTTTTCTCTTTTAGATTCTGTTTGGTAACAATTAAGATCCAATTAAAATTGAAAATATGGCCGTTATTGGATCCACCCGTCTAATAAAAGTCAACAATAACGGCTAGTTTTTCGATTTTAATCTCTACCAAACAGGCTGTTAGAGTGCATCATAGTTGGATGTCATTCAAAACTTGCATCAATATATATATATTTGATGTTGATGTGGACTGAGTCTTCCGTGGACAGAGTTAAATTTTCTTTCTTTTTACTTCTCTGGTCTTCTTTCGTTGTTTTGCGAGTGTGTGTGGGTGGTGATGGAGATGTCTTCCAAAGAATTTTATTCATTTCAAATACAAAATTTATGGGAAAGAACTTGTGATCTTCACGCAGAACAACAAGAGAAGACCATAAACATACAACTAGAATGCACTCAGAAAGGGGAAAAAACTTCAAATGCATTTCATAAAGCAAAAAAGGAAAAATTAGCAACACTAATAACGGCTAGTTTTTCGATTTTAATCTCTACCAAACAGGCTCTTAGAGTGCATCATAGTTGGATATCATTCAAAACTTGCATCAATATATATATATTTGATGTTGATGTGGACTGAGTCTTCCGTGGACAGAGTTAAATTTTCTTTCTTTTTACTTCTCTGGTCTTCTTTTGTTGTTTTGCGAGTGTGTGTGGGTGGTGAAAGGGGAAAAAACTTCAAATGCATTTCATAAAGCAAAAAAGGAAAAATTAGCAACACTAACTATATTCCTAGATATCTTCATTTTCTTGGCAGCATCCTTCATAAAGCAAAAATGCACTAAAAATGTAAAAAACTAACAATTAGCAAACAATCATCAAGAAAAGAAAAAGTAGCACGTACCCGCGACCATCAATAATATTCCTAGATATCTTCATTTTCTTGGCAGCACCCTTATACAACTCCTCCAAGCTACACATCAATACATTCTCCACCGGCGGTGCCTTCCTAAACCCCCCTGCCGCACCACCAGCGGCAGGCCCTGAATACTCCCTACTCCCACCACCATTCATCGTCGTACTCCTAAAATTCCCATCCCTTCTCGACCCACCACCTCCATTACTACTATTTTCCCCAAAAACTTCCGCATATATATCATCGGCATTCCTGGGATTGAATCGGAAATTCGGGTTCGGATGCTGCTGATTACTACCGTAATTATAATAAGAACCCGGGTGAGCTCTTGCGCTTCTTGAAGGACTTGGGACTTGCCCAGATTTGAGACTCTCCTCTCCATAAAGATCGTAGATCTGACGCTTCTGTGGGTCGCTTAGAACATCATACGCTTCGGAAATTTGCTTGAATTTAACTTCAGCTTCAATCTTGTTCACATTCTTGTCCGGATGCCAAATCATGGCCAAACGCCTGTAGGCCCTCTTCAAGTCGTCCTCGCTAGCGTTCCGATTTACCTTCAGTATGTTGTAATAATCCACCCCCATTTCTCTGTTTCTTGATCAAATTTTCTTCACTTTTTTCTTCTGAAGTATTCTATTATACTCGTGTACATATGAGTATTATCAATATATATTTATGTATGCGAAGCGGTGATGAAGAAATGGCCTTGAAGGGCAAAGGTGAAAATCGTGCTGGAATTTGAAGGTGAATCACGAATGTGAACGAAAATTATCAAATTTGTTAAGACGTGCAAGTAGGTTACGGCGGGATTCAGTGGGCGCCACAAAAGGGTGATTCTGGGATAAACGAA
>CAIGRR010125043.1:0-16906 GCA_903798365.1 Fraxinus sp. 1973-6204 | reverse complement strand
GATATTCTTGAGATCTGATAATGATGCTACAATTGTTGGCGAGTGCATATGGTTATATTATTAGTTAATATAGTATATTAATTAGGTACAATCTCTCCATTTTTTGTAATATAGGACATAAAATTTTACCAAATCTTACATATGGCCCCCCCCCTATTGGGGTGGGGTGGATGCTGTAGCGCCCTATGTACATGTAACATCTCTCTTATTTTAATAATTTTGTATATATATTTTCGTATGCAAGCAAGCTGTTTGATGCTCGAAAGATTTAGAAAAGGGGAACATGAAAATTCTGAATTTTGACAACTTCTATGTAAGATCAAAGTTTTCTCCTATGGAATGTGAGTCATTCCTGATCCCGAACTTGTTTGTTTTGCCTTGCTGAATAACTATCACAAGTCATCTACTCCTCCTTAACTGAATTACCAACGTGTTCTCCCAATCTCCCTTTAAATTTGTACTTCAGAATCCCAAGCATTCAATTCTTGTGTTTTTTCAATGTTGGTTGGCGACAAATAAACAGAATTTTACTAAAATAACCAGCAAGAGTATAACAAATGAGCACAAGATTTACACTTATCAATGCCTACTATTTATTCATCACTAAATTAATGCCTACTATTTATTCATCACTAAATTCTATCACATTATAATTTGAGTAACTTATAATGCAACACAAACGAGTACAAAATATTTATTTTGTTAACATTGAGCTCCATTCATGTCAAAACTTTATTAATTACTAGTAGTTGACACGTGCGTTGCATGAATTTTGTATTTGTTGTGTTTTTATTAGTGTAAAAATTGTAGACATTAAAAAAAAATGTAGCTTAAGATTTATTTGATTATTCAAAATCTTGGCAACATATTATTGCCTCGTTAATGCTCTATATTATTGCCTCGCAACACCCCGATAGGGATCGACTTGACCTGTCAGGTCGCGGGGGTCAAGAAGGCAGCGCCCCTCGTGGGGGCTAGTGGGTAACGCCCCCAACGGGGATTTAGATTGTATGTATGGAATTAAATTGTGTTTTTTATTCTGAATTCACATATAAAAATTGTAAAGAGTAATATCTAATAAAATTGAATGTTTTCTAGTATTAATATGACTTGTAAACATTTGCGAGCTTTTGTAATTTTATTAATATTTTGAATTAAATTCTTAATATTTGAATTTTATTTTAACTTTAATGTTTTCTAGTATTAATATGATTTGTAAACGATTGTGAACTTTTGTAATTTTTATTAATGTTTTTTATAAGTTTAAAGTCTTCACGGAGACCCAAGCTGCGCGCATCACGGAGACACAGCAACCGTGTCTCCACACGGTGTCTCCATGTGTGCGTGGTGACACGATACCAGCGGAGACACCGTGTCTCTATGCACACGAGACACGGGTACATGAAAAATAAAATAGGCCATTTTTATTCATAATCTCTTTTTGACACGCTCAGAAAGTCTCCGCTGCGAGTATACCCTGCCATTTCTTGTAGAACTACGAAAATTTCATACTCACTTACTGAATATTGCAGCCTGAATCAACATTACCCTCCGCACAAAAAATGTAAAATAACAAAGATTTCATTCACTGATTGAACCTAAATCAACCCTACCCTCTTAATAGAAATAAATGTTCGAAATTATATTAGTTTCAATTACAAGCCTTCTAGAAACAAAATATACAACAAATAAGCTCTACAATCAACAACAAGTCTCAACATTACCCTTAGCACAAAATCTGTAGAATAACAAAGATTCATTCACTGATTGAACCTGAATCAACACTATCTTGATAGAAATAAATGTTCGAAATTACATTAATTTCAATTACAAGCCTACTGGAAACAAAATATACAACAAATAAGCTATGCAATCAACAACAAGTGATTTAATACAAAAAATGCTATATCCTCCTGTTGATAATGGCCTTCTGAGCATAGACCTAGAATGACTACTATTGTTTTTGTTATTAAATATACACAACGCTATAAATAAGCTCAACACATAGAAAACAATACTCAATTCGTGTTTTGATTTTACATATTATTAAGAACTTCATAATTGCTTAGTTTTAAGCGTCGTTTTTTATAGCAGAATCAGGGGAAAAAAATATGGAAATGAATATATATAAGACGCATGAAGTAATAAAATTGGAGGACTGGAGCAGCGAAAAAAAAAATTTGGAGGATTGGATGAGCGAAAAACTAGGAAAATGATGTGAAAATGGATATAAAACGTATAAAATTGACGACGCGTCGTTTTTTTATAGCAGCTTGAGGGGAAAAAGAATATGGAAATGGATACACGGCGAAATTATAAAATTGGAGGATGGAGTAGAGTAAATATAAACGGAGGATTGGAGAAGTGAAAAATCGGGAAAAAGAATAGTAATTTCTCATTGAGTAGCATCTACTGTTTCCTAATAACTGACTTTTCTAATATAGTAGGATTCAAGTTAAATTCAGTGGTGGCCATTCAACTTCATACTTAGTGTCATCATGTCCACCCAATTTGATTTTATTTCATCAATGTCATTCAATTTCATATAACGTTTCACTATGACCATTCATATAACATTTATCATGACCATTCAATTTCTTTTCACACTTAAACAGTAACTTTGTATTATATATATAAAAAAAAAATTAAAAAATTGAAATAAAAACTTATGTTAAAAAAACAAAATAAAACAAGAACTAAAAAAGTTACTTAGAAAAATAAAATAAAATAAAAAGTTATTTTAAAAAAAATGTTCTTTAAAAGAATAAAATAAAATATTATTATAAAATAAACATTTTAAGTTTATTTTTTTAAAAAATAAGTTTTTATTTTAATTTTTAAAAAACTTATTTTATATATATAATGCAAAGTTATTGTTTTATTCATTTTTAAAATTAATGAAAATGATAAAAAGAAGTTGAATGGCCATGAGAAAATATTGTATGAAATTGGGTGGTCATAGTGAAACGTTATATGAAATTGGATGACTTTGATGAAATAAAATCAAATTGAGTGATCATGATGAAATAAAATTAAGTTTAGTAGCCATGATGACACTAAGTATGAAATTGGGTGGCCACCAACGAATTTAACCCCGTAGAATTCACCCAAAAAGCCATGCACCATTCAATTCGCAAATAAACTAAAATAATAATGACGATCTCCACGTTTCGATATCAACTCAAAAGAGAGAGGATGAATCATTATTTTGAAATTGTTCAGCAATTCAAAAATCAAACATGCAGAGGCGGAAATTATACTTTTTTTTTTTTTTTTTCTCTTCACTTTTGCTTTCTTTTTGGAGAAAATGAAATTAAGACGTTAACAAAAGTTCTAAGCATCATTAATAACTATCCACAGTACACATTTGAATCTTGGCCTACTCAATTGATGATTGTTAGTGCGCTGGATAATGATTTAAGAAATTACTAGTATGATTAAAATGAAACCAAGGATAGAACTGTAATTTCCTTTCCTTCCTCCAGTCTGGATACAATATAAACGTCGCCGTTCTTACCCATTTCTATTGCTTCAACTCCGACCAAAATTCCTTCCATAATTTGGTTATTTACGTATCTAATTCGTGTAGATCCTCTGGTTTTTTTTTTTTTTTGAAATTTAGGCATATATACGGATTCCAGAGGATTGTATGTATATATAAATAATGGGGGCCTCGTCGCTGGAGGGATTGCAAGATCACCTGAAGTTGGCAAGAGAATACGCTCTGGAAGGACTGTATGACACTTCAGTTATCTTCTTCGATGGCGCCATTGCTCAGATCAACAAGTATATGTCTCAATTTCGAAATCCTACCTTTTCCCCTTTTTTTTAACATTAAGTTGCATCTGTACGGATTTTAAATTTGAAGAAATGGGTTGATTTAGGTTTGCATCTTTTATTTGAATTCAGGGTTTCACTTTGTAAATTCTGATGCTGTGTATCTCTTTGTGGAAAAATGTTCTGAACGCAGGTTCGAATTTGATAGTTTTTTAACTTGTTCGTATTGAAATGCTGGGAACGTAGAAATAAGAACCATCGTCAAAATGTAGCTGATTTTTATTTTTTATTATCTTTTTTTGGGGGGTGGCGGTGGTTTAGCTTTCCTATGGTCTTTTCCATTAGTCATAGAGCCAAAATATCAATTCATAAAAGTATTCTATGCATTTAAGTTAAAATTGTGGTGGTTAAGTCCCTCTTGCTGAAATCTTTTGATAAAACTTCTTACATTTTGAATTTTACAATCCCAACTTTAGGCATTTAAATTCAGTCGATGACCCTTTACTGCGAACGAAGTGGATGAATGCAAAGAAAGCAATTTCAGAAGAAGCGGAGGTCGTGAAGCAATTAGATGCTGAGAAAAGGTCGTTTAAGGAGGTTCCCATTGGCAGGCGGCCTAATTCACCTCCAATTTCGACGAAATCATCCTTTGTATTTCAGCCATTGGACGAGTACCCAGTGTCATCGAGTTCTCCAGTGGATGATCCTGATGTATGGCGACCGCCTACTCGAGATCCTTCCAGCAGAAGACCTGCTAGAACTGGTCAAGTTGGCATGAGGAAGTCACCACAAGATGCTACTTGGGCCCGAGGAGGTTCCACGAGAACAGGAACAGCAGGCCGTGGAGGAAGGACAGGTGGTTCTAGTAAGTCCAACACGGGAGTTCGAGCGTCAACTACTGCAAAGAAAGGAACTGGGAAGTCGACCTCCGGAAAAGCAGATTCAGTAGTAAGTTCTTCTGCTGGAGATATAGTTTGTTTAATGATGTCGGTACTATTACTTATGGGTTGGCAACAGTATATTCTATGCCCATTTCTGTTATGAGGAACAAGGGTAGTCAACCAATTCTTTTGCTTTTTGTGAGTATCAAGTGGCTAGGATTCTATTTGAGACATCGGTAGCTACATGGTGAACGCCACCCTTCCCTTATTAGTATTTGGGAAGAATAGGTATTCACATGGCACAATGTTATTGTCAGAGCCATTAAATTGAACTAGCATTTGAACTATAAATCTAATTAGCAATTAATGTAGAAAATATTTAAGGTGTCTTAATTAGAAACTTTAGTGTTATGTTAGTTCATTTTAGTCATCACTGATTTTTCTTGTACTGCATGGCACAATTCTTCTTCTCTCCGCTTTTAATATGAGACAAGATAATGAAAAACTGGGTGTTTTGATTGATTCTAAGGCAAGGAAGCTTGTTTAACATTGTTACCCTGACTTTTCAACTTAAGAAGGGGTAGATAAAATATCTCGAACCAATATTCGAATTTCGAACACCAAGTGTTATGGCGCAGAAGTGACCCACGTGATCGACCTTTAAACAAAAGAGTAGATGTAACCAAAATCTATGCTTGTAAATAATTAGAGAATATGTAGAGGTGATAGAATACTCTATGGAACTCTACATAATAGCTCATAACTTTGGAAGAATGGGTAGTCTCCTCACAATGAGATACACAGTGACCAAACCCAGACTACTATTTCATAAGATGCAAATGTAAATCCTGTCGAGATAAAATGAAAATTTTAATAATTAAATCGAAGTAATTATTAATGATGAAGAATTTATCATTTTCATCCTAATTTTATGTACACCAATAACTAAGAAAAATTGAAATGTACAGATTAAACTGCTTTTAAACAATCAAATATTGCATCATGTGACTACTTAATTCTTTTTTTTTTTTTTTTGAAAAAAATGAATTATAATATTTGAAGTAAAGAAGAATGCATAATGAAATGTCAAAAGTGAGGAGGACCAGCATCTAATTTTTTGTCTCTGCACAACCGTCAGTATTTTGGCCATAACTTTTGCTCTCGATATCCGATTGAGTCGATTCAAAGTGTGTTGAAATGCTAGCTGAAAGGGTTACAATTTTTTCAAAAATGGATGTCAATCTTTAACTAAAAATCTGGAATATAACTTGTGCAATTGGAAATTTATTTTGATAATATTTTGATCAAATTCCATTCCTTTTTTAGTTCTAATTCCATCCAATTGTCTCCTAGCAATCTTCAAAGTATCATCTTGTGGTCCGAAACAACTATTGAATATTTACAATTTGGTCCTCAAACTTTGGATTTTTCCGTTTTCACCATTTTTCGCTCTTTCTTTCGATTTCTTATTCAACCATTGAGTTTTACCTATATAACATAAAATACAACAATTTAGGATATGTTTTTGTTAGAAAAACTATCTATCGCTATTTTAGATCCCGAATAAGTGTCTTTTACACTTATCATTGTCCGAGTTTCCAAGATTTGTTAAGTTAATTTTTCTTGTTTTCCTATTCAATATGCTGTTTGATGTCAAAATCTAAACAAATAAAGACATAGATTCAACGCTAGAGAACCTGAGATGTTGTCAAGTTGAATGGAGATATTTATGAAGTTTCTAATTGCACATATTCAGACAGACTTGGCTGATTTATCAGATTGATTGTTAAGAGGCTTCTTGGTTTAGAATTTTGAGCTGAATTTCCAATCATGTGATTTAATTAAGTCTTGAACGTGGTATCTGCGTTTCAATCTTCAAAATATTTCTTTGGCAACTGAATTTCAAACATTGTTCTCAATATCTTTCGACAAACATGATTAACATTTTAAGTAGTTTAATAATTATTTATATATCAAAATACGTAGAATTTATTTTCTGTAAATAGATCAACTTACCTGAAGTGTTACTCCTTTTTATTCCTGTTCTCTGTCCTGTTTTCTTAATATCCTAAATTGGATATGTATTTTGCAAAGTTTATGCACAAGTTTCCTTGCTTTTAAGGTTTCCCAAGTGACCAGCACAATGGAGATTCATTATGCTATAGGAAAATTGAAATCTTTCCAGGAGACCTTAGTTTTTTCCCGGTCAAAAGGAGTGTCGAAATGTTTACTTTGGCATATGTAAAGAGGGAATAGATATCTTATTTACTTTAGGGTGCTGGCTTCTTATTACCCTGAATCTGGTATAGGTTTTGTATTCACTATTAGTTAATAATAATATTGTTCATGGGCTTCTTTCTCATTTTTGTTGCAATTGTTAGAATGGTGATGATGCTGAGGATGGAAAGTCGAAAAAGGTGCAATATGAAGGGCCTGATGGAGACTTGGCTGCTATGATTGAAAGGGATGTCTTGGAAACCAGTCCTGGTGTCAGATGGGATGATGTGGCTGGGTTGAGCGAAGCAAAAAGACTTTTAGAAGAAGCTGTGGTTCTTCCACTGTGGATGCCTGAGTATTTCCAGGTATCAGATATTGGTTGAAGCTGAGTAATGTACTTTGATTTCGTTTAACCCCATGTTCCACAAAGTCATCTTAATCTGTAGTTTTAGTATTCTAAATATGCTGTTAGTTTGTTATGATGAAATCTCTGATGGATGATACACATAATGTAAGCCGGAGTGTGTCTCAAATTTTGTTCTGACCTCTTAATAGCTGATTTCATGTTGCAATCATTGAGAGCATGACACTGGAAGTACTCTGAGCAGTTAATTTTTGTTCCTTACATGTAGAGAGAAATTTATATTTCCAGACATAAAATAGATTTTGTTCATGTAATTCGTTTCTTGTTCCCTGCATGAATGGTTTATCACATTAAATCTTCGAAATGTATTTGGTTTCAGGGAATTAGAAGACCGTGGAAAGGTGTACTCATGTTTGGCCCTCCTGGTACTGGGAAGACGCTTCTAGCTAAAGCTGTTGCTACTGAGTGTGGCACAACATTTTTCAACGTTTCCTCTGCTACTCTGGCTTCAAAATGGCGTGGGGAGAGTGAACGAATGGTCCGGTGTTTGTTTGATCTTGCAAGAGCTCATGCTCCTAGTACAATATTCATTGATGAGATTGATTCTCTTTGCAATGCTCGAGGGTAAGAATATTATTATTTTGGGAAGGCAATTTTTTCCTTTACCAAGTGAGCCATGTTGCCTAAGTTTATTCTCTTTCTACAGTTATTTCATTTGTTATGTGAGTTGGGGTACACAAATGCATGTATGACATAAATCTGCTTACGTTTCAGTACCAGCCAAATTCCAATCTGTTTTGTATTGCTTGCTTAAATACCTTATAGACACAATTTGAACTTCCTTTATATGTACTTTAGATGAAAGAGGAAAGCTTATTTACTACCATCTCACACATGCGTTCATATGTATTTATGTCGACCCCCTTGTGTATGAAACCAATTTGTAGGGCGTCAGGAGAGCACGAATCATCCAGACGGGTCAAGTCAGAGCTTTTAGTTCAGGTAGATGGTGTCAATGCTTCTTCCATCAATGAAGACGGTACTCGCAAGATAGTGATGGTTTTAGCTGCTACAAATTTTCCTTGGGATATAGATGAGGCATTGAGGTCTGGTCTCGTTTCGTTTCGTTCACTTTCTTTGTATTTGCTTTTATTTCTTGAGGTTTTAAGTAGGGTGCTTATTTAATCTGATACATTAATGATTAATGCAGGAGGCGGCTGGAGAAGAGAATATACATTCCACTTCCAAATTTTGAGAGTCGAAAGGCGCTTATAAAGATTAATTTGAAAACTGTTGAGGTAAGTCTTACTGCATACATGACACTGCAAGTTCATTTATAGGTCTAATTGGATATTCATAAAATCATGATTTGGGAATTTGTCCCCTTGGACTTCGAATAATTTTTAAACTGCTTGGCATGGCTGCAAGAAAGGCTTTATTGTGCTGGCATCATCATTATGCAAACTCACTAAGAAAAACCAATTTTTTGATTTATAATTTAGCGAATAATACAAATCTAAAAATGTTTAGTTGGTTCGCAACGTTTTTGTGTTTTTATTTTTATCATATGAAGATTTTGATAAACCAAAGCAGATATATGTTGCATGCTTATCTGCGTACCCTCCCCACACACACATATACACACTGTCACAGAGAGAAGCATCTAAATATAATATTGGTTTCTACTGGCATGAGTGAACTTTCGTCCTGGTTACTTTACCAGTAGTAATAATTCTGTCCAAACAAAATTTAAGGGTTTACCCCATGCGTCTCTCTGGATCACTTGATAGGAATTTGTATTTAACGTTAAAACTCTCACTTCTATATAGTTTTCAATCCTTAAATGTAGAATATAGTTTCTTCATTTGACAACTATAGATCAATTCTCATTTGTTTACTTGCAATATTTTACAAGCTGTGAATCAGATGGCTCCAGATGTGGATATTGATGAAGTGGCTCGTAAGACAGAGGGATACAGTGGAGACGATCTAACAAATGTTTGCCGGGATGCTTCTTTGAATGGCATGAGGCGTAAGATAGCAGGAAAGACACGTGATGAGATCAAGAACATGTCCAAGGATGAGATTTCAAACGATCCTGTTGCAATGTGCGACTTTTTAGAAGCCTTGACTAAGGTTCAACCAAGTGTTTCAGCAACTGATATTGAAAAGCACGAGAAGTGGTCTGCTGAATTTGGCTCAGCATAGAAGGATCGACCGATATTAATAATTCACAATCCTCTGTTTTTTCGTGCCTCAAATCCTTCAGAAGTCGCTCATTGTTTTTGTTTTGATTCTGTAAGTGTCTTGGGTGACTGGTAGGATGATGTAGATGATTCAATCCCGGTCTCTATCTTATGTTCCCTAATTATTCGATTTGTTTAGCTACTTGAATCTGTGTTGATCGTGTTTCCCTCAAGTGAATTGTGTTCTTTTGTATCTTTAACCATGTAGCAAAACTCGATGTTCATTTCGGACCTGTTTGAGCCCCATTCTTTTGTTAAAATACATTTTGGATTTGATTGTGAACGAGTGGGTTAAAAAATAAAGAAATTTTTTGATTTGCGTGTAATATTATTTTATTGAATAATGTGTGGTTGAAAAGAAGAAAGAGAAAAATATATTTTGAAATTAATGGGTATCAAACATGCTCGAATTCATGTACTGTTTGGAAATTCAGATTTACTATTCACCATATCCGATGCTGCTAAGCAATCGTTTGGCATATTTTTTCTTTCACTTATTTTAGTTTTTAGACATAAATATTAGCATAAACTACAATGACAATTGGATGGCGACTTCATGAAATCAACATGATTAGCAAAATAAAAATTAAGAGGAAAATTTCCAAAAGAACAATACTATATGTACATTGGGGGTACATTGGGGTGTACATAAGAGTGTCCATTGTACATAAGGGTGTCCATAATGACACCCGACGCCCCCCTATTGGAGGGAGTGCCGGTGGGTCCGGCACTCCTTCCAATGGGGTGGCACCGGGTGTCCATTATGGACACCCGAATGTACACGAAGCACCACCCCTTCCAAAATACATGTGTGATTTATGTCTAAAAACAAAAATAATATTGGATGAGAATGAAATTTCCAACTTAACTTATTGATATCTGTTGTGGATATTTGTTCTTTTATATGTGAGAAAGCTTCATATAAGACAATAATTTATAAATATAAATATAACTAATAAAAAATTAATATTGGATGAGAATGAATAAAAAAAAATTATGTATATTATGCAGTGACAGGACTCGACTGAATGTTATAATGGAGGGATATGTGAAAGAGAGTTTAGATGAAATGAAATGGTAATTGAATTTTCGAAGAATAAAAAAAACAAAAAAATAATATGTAAAGTGTTACCTAAATAACAATGCAAGGGGTGTAAGATTGATAAAATGTTCTAACTAATTCATTTGCTTGAACTACAAATGATGAATTTTAACTAAACTATCGAACTTCGATGAAAACTCCAATAATCAAAATCACAAGACATCGAATCTCTCTATATTCATCCACTTAATATCAATTCGAGTAATGACAATACTTATTCAGACATGACGATCAACATTTTTTTTTTTAATTGTATAATATCTCTTCGAGTAATACTAAAATTGTACTCTATCAATGAAACAAGACAAAATTATACCATCCGAGACTTTGATAATAAATAGAATTTATTTTATCCAAATTCCTAGTTATATATAATTATCATAACAGCCTCAAAGTATAAAAACATTTTGAGAAAAGCCCATGATATGACAACAAATGGATATATTACTCAAGTGTCATTACACTTTGGACCATACCTCTCAACTCTTTCATCAATCCAAGCTCTCATGTCAGCCAACACAAGATTTGCACTTTCATCAGGCTCCCCTTGGATCATTGAATGGTACATTCCTTCGTACAGCTTCAAACTCTTGTCCTCACTGCTTGCCTTCTCGTACAACATTTTCGACCCGGTCGGGCAAGTCACTCCGTCCGAAGTCCCATGGACTGTCAAAAATGGAATTGTTACCTTGTGGAAATTGTTTTGTATGTACTCGCATTGCCTTGCTATCTCTCTCATTGTTCCAACTCTAGGCTTCCCGGTGTATCTTCTTGGATTACTCGCGATAATCTTTAACTTTTCGGGGTCTCTAATGGCCTTCCCTACCATCTTATTGTCCGGCATGGCTGCCCATGTATCAGCTAATCCGAATAGCAATCCATACATGAACAAATGTACCTTTAAAGATAGGCCAACATTGTAATTGTAATCGATTAAATAAGGCTAATCAATTGAAACTTGTATACCTGTGAATTCTCAGAAATTCAAAAGAAATTAGTACAGTACTTGAATATCAATTTACCTTAGAGGGTTTCATGGGTTCCGGAATTACAAAAAGCGGGGCGGAGAAGATCAACCCGGTCCAAGTTCCAGGCTCCGATTGGAAGTACATCAACATGGTGGCAAGTCCACCCATGGATTCGCCGAACAGAAAAGCCGGTAAATGCTTGTACTCATCACTAAACCTCACGCTCTTGAAGAAGCTCAAAGAGGAGGCAGCTACCTTATCCATTTCCCCTAGGTAGCACCGGATCCCTTCTGAACGACCGTGGCCTAGGAGGTCGGCGGAGAAGACGGCGTAGCCCCAGGTGGCGTAGTGGATGCAGATCTTCTGGAAGAGCCACCCGGTGTCGGAACCGTAACCGTGGGACATATACACGGTGGCCTTGATGGGCTGGGCGGTGTCAAGTGGGAGGAATGATTGAGTAAAGAGTTTGCCATTTGGGGTTTCAAAGTACGATTTTGTGTTGCGAACTCCTTGGGAAGAGTAGTATTCTTCCTCCGGCATTTCACCCCAGAAGTTCGAAGGCGGCGGCTCCGTAGGCGGCGCAGCTGCTGCTGCTGATTGTGCTGGTGGCATTTTTGGTTAGTTCTTTGGAAGGGATGAAATTTAGACCTGGAGTTGACTTTATAGAGACGGGGGTTGGTGGTTTTTACCAACCCCTTCTGGCAACATAGCAGGATTGTGGGTTCAAAGAAGGTGGTTGGAGGGTAGTAGGTGGACCGAATTTTGGCGGGGCCAATCGTGATTTAGGGATTAGATCTGATTGGACTGACGGTCTAGATCAAATGTCCTGATCCAGCCTTATCTAAATGATGAATATGAAGCATTATTTAGCGCCCCATTATTCAGGAATGATATTTTTTTGAAAAACGTGTAATTAAAATAGAAATAATTTTTTTTAATTTACGTAAAATATTATTTTATTGAAAATTTTGTAATTAATAAGAAAGAGAAAAACGAATTATAATTTAATGAAAATAATGGAGGCCAAATGGGGCTGGCTTTATTACATACTTGCAAGTTTTTAAGCTTAGCCAAACATGGACTAGGCGAGAATTAAGTATGCAATCCAAAAAACTAAAAAAAATGGTGCATACATTGTTCTCCATGAAAGAAATATACTTATTATGTTGAAGCTAACTTGGCTTAAAAGATTTGCCTGGTACCGTGATAGAAAACTGAATCACAACAGTACAATACACCCCTTCCTTTGGCACTTAAGCCGGGTGTAATTCTCCGATAAGCTGAATCTCTGAAAATTAGGCTGCTCTTACAACCTGAAGTCTGGGAAAGCAAGATCTTAGTTAGCAACTGTTGCCTTTTCCTCGACTGTCTTTTCACTGCCATCATTTTCCGCTTCTTTGGCAATATCAACTTTCTCCATCTGGTGAGTAATTTTATCGCCTCCATTCTTCACCTCTCCATTGGCAGCTGAAGAGTTTATCTCCTTGTAAGTCGAAGAGTCAGTCTGCCATATTCTGATAGTCCCGTCTTCTGATCCTGAGGCATAAGATTCACCTCCAGGAGAGAAACGAAGACAGTGCACTGGACCATGGTGACCTTTATTGCATCCTATGACAAAAGAACATGTGCAAGAACAGCTTAGGAATATTCCATGAAAGAAGAATCAGTTCACAGTATTATCCATGGAAGACTAATATTAGTAGTATTCACAATTATAGAGACAAGGGCGGTGATGAAACTTATGATATGCATATAATAAAACAGTTTGAGAGAACGATTTGTGCCATTAGTATTAACTTCTCTAGTCAATTAGACTAAAGTTTAGATGCAAAATGTCAAGAAATTCAATCAGAGACCGGGGATTCTCTCACAAAAGACACCAAAAATGGCTAGGAATGTTGGTGAGCAAGAAAGATCAAAAAATGAAAAAGTATAATAGGACTCACCAACTTCTGCCCCTGTATGAAAATCAAACTCGCGAATCCACATGTCTTCTCCTCCAGCAATGAACTTATTACCATATTTAGGTTCCAATGAAGCTGATTCCACAACACACGGCATATCATAGCTCTTCACCAAGCCAAAGCTGATAAAAGTGTTAATGTTTCATTAGAGAAGCAAACCAACATAAACATAAGCTATGCTTGTGTACTTCCTGCCAAAAAGGATGCCGGGCAAGGAAAGTAATATTCATCCTGATCTTTGAAACGGTCAAGTGTTTTGGTCCAAATGTGGAGCTAAATATTTGTTGACCCTAAATGACTTCTACAGGAAACACGGGGGTGGGGTGGGGGAAGGATAGAGGCTTACTGATTTGCATCCCAGAACTTAACAGTTGACCCATCTGCGGTTGTTATGTAGCGTCCATCTTGACTCACTTCAGCACTAGTTACAGAAGACTTGGTCTCAAGGGTTCGAACAATTGTGCCAGTTCTCACATCCCACAACCTAGGCCATCAGTTCATAGAACATTAAATGGAATTGATATATATTGAATGTCAATAAAAACTGAAGTTTAGAAACACAAGTAGAAGCGACAGCTAATAGAAGTACTCAATTAGGAAGAAATAATATCTCTATATATTTATTCAAACAAAAATTCTGAAAATTCTTTAGTCCATGAGTTTGGTTGGGGTCAAAAAATTAATATACAGTGAGGTGCAAGTTCTCAGAAGTGCCAAACCTGTGCGCATGAGATAGATTTACAGGTAGTGACTTAAATTACAGAAACCAATAATGACCATTTTTCGATCCACATACCTCACACCACCCATATCAAGGCAGGAACTTAAGATAGTTTGGTCACTGTGGAGCCAAGCAACAGTTCTAACAGACCCTGGAGACTTTTCAACTTCTGTAGGGGTTGCATCAGGTCGATTTAAATCAAATATGCGAAGAGATTTTTCAGCACCTCCAGTTAGTAAAAGGTGGGTATCCTGAAATTTAATCAAATAACACAATCCTTCAACAGTCGTCAGATAAACATAATAATAATACAAGAAACATATTGAGCAAAAAATTCCAACCTATGTTGATGCCCAAAGGTCAATAATGGCTTGTTTATATTGATAGCAACCATATGTGGATGAGGTTTGGCGTATCAATGATTTATTTCAGAAACTGGAATTTTGAAAGGAAAAGGACCTGGCAACCGGTTGTGGCTTACAAACCTACTAAAATGCACTAAATAATGCATTGAAAACTATTCAAATGATGTCCAGCCAAGTAAAAGGTTTGCAGTCCAAATCCTTACAGAAAATGAAGCAACAGAGAGAAAATTGATTCAAATGTTTCAAGCCACTATTTATAGTTCAAAAGTACCTCTGAGAAGGCACATGTCCGAACTATGTGCTTGTGCTCGAATGAATGCAATTCCCCCCCAGTTATCGCATCCCATAATTTCCTGAAAACAATAACATAGACCACAAGTAGCATTAATACATACTGCAATAGACAGGATGCCCCCAAACCTACAAATTTACAGATCTTAGGACTAAGCCTCTATTTAAAGTTTGTTGACAGCTAAGACGCACAAGCATTGACACCCCGGCACATGATTATTCTAAAAGTAGGACAAAGAAACATCGATTTATATCCTTTAAATTGTACATTTTTATAGTATATATTCTATTTTTATACTTTCATTTTATTAAAATGAACACCACTTTTTATCTTTGATTTTTGTTGGTGAAATCTTTTAAATGAGAAGAGTATCTATTTATCTTTTTAATTTTTTATATCTTTTCAATACTTTCATTTACATAGTATATCTATATATTAATACTGCTAGAGACAGAAAGATACAAATAGTAGAAGTAAAACAAACTTGACATGAAGTTGGTAGAACTTTTATCACATTATTTTGACCTTTTTAGGCAAACATTCTTCCAAAATTTATGAAATGGAAGTCCTTTGTGCGTCAAGAACATGTTCCTCGGTTGTTAAAACTATAAGATAATGAACAATGCAGGCCAAGTGCCAAATGGCATTTTGGATAATGCACAAAGAATGTTCCTAAAGCATCCTTGAGTGTCAAAAATATAAAAAATTATATAGAAATAGGACACACCACGTGGCATGTCAAGCACGTGCTAAAGGGTCCGAGGAGTGTCTCAGTCTGACACGACACGTGTCGGTTACAGAACACAGCACTCAGAAGTGTCGTGTCTCATGGATTGCCAATCAGATACCACAATCAAATAAGTAATTCAATGATATGTTGATTCCACATCAGAGGTCTAATGTTCATTCATCGAATACTTTAAATTCAATAAATGTAAGAACTTGACCACATACGCAGAAAAATCTGCAGATGCAGAGGCAGCACGTAGAGCATGTTTATCTAGACAACAACTCCAAACTGCACCTTTATGCCCTTGAAAGGTTCCAATCCAATCTCCGGTTTCTCCATTTCTCAGCATTGGTGTGGAATCTGAGTAAGCAAAGAAGATACCATAAAGAATAGTTCAAAGCATAATCCATAATAAATTGAAGTTGAGCTCATGGAAACCTTATAAATAATCCACCCTAATTGTTCACGAGAGCATATTTATGGTATCTTAACTGTATGAATTACACAAAAATAAAATAAAATACTAGGTACAAACAGAAACTAGTTTTTGGCCTTGCATTGTGACATCGGCAACACAATCGGAAAAATCCGCTTCATAAATGGCTGCACTTAACTCGAAAGACAGCTGCTAAATGGAAAAGCTGTTCATTTTACATAGCTAAACTTAAGCAAATGGTATACAATCAGCTAAAGCATTCTACATTATTAAAATTTGTCCCAAACTAGGCTTTTTCATTCTGCTGGGGTAAGGTGAGCCCTGTACAGAGGTTATCAATGTATCATGTTTCCAACGTTCAAGAGTAGTTATAGACACCATTTTGACAATAAGTTTGCATTCGTGGCTGTTTGTACTTCTGCTTAGTCATAAATTCTGAACTATCAAAAATACATAATCCCAGCCCTCTGTTTTGTGGGCATAAAGGTGAAATCATTGCCATTGATCATAAATATACAAAAACGCCTTAACCCATCAAACTCAGCTTGTAAAGTACTATATTTTCTACATCTATAACTCTGTAAGACGCCCTGCTATCAAGAAACAATCAAATTTGTGGCATTCCACAACCTTATTCAAACAATTAATCATCAGCATCGTTAAAAAGAAAATTACAACCTCGCAAATGGAACACATTTCAGCGGAGAATATAAATTCACCTTTGCTAGCACTAACAAGGAAAAACCCATCGGGAGTGATCGAGCTGTAGAACAAATCAACAACCGGACGAGAATGTCCATGGCAAACCAAGGGAACTACTACCTTCTTCTTATCCATTCTTCA
>CAIGRR010125011.1:0-16446 GCA_903798365.1 Fraxinus sp. 1973-6204 | reverse complement strand
AAAAAAAAAAAAAAAAGGCCAACCTAAGGAGAACAACCTATTTATGATAAAATAGGGGAAAACTAAATTTTATAAGGACTCCAATTCCTTAATAGATTAGGCTTCATAAGTTGACAATTATTAGGACTCAAATTCCTGAATAGAGTTTTACAAGAATCAGGCTCTTCAACTTGACAATAATTAGAACTCCAATTCAAACATAAATTCCTAATCAATTATTAATGAAATAGACTCCACAACTTAATAGGATTATACAACTAATAGTAGATATTTATGCTATAAATACATGGATAATGCTATTTACATGATAATCAACATGTTTAGTTAGCAATAAATAATAAACAAATAAAATGGGTCAAGAACACTTGCCTTAGTTTATTTATTTTTTATTTTTTTATTTTTTTTTTCACTTTTTATTTTTCTAAAATACAATATTTAACAACATTAAGCCCTTTTTTGCCATCCATTTTCTCAAAAAATCTGTTTTTTTTTTTTCAAACTCATTTTCAATTAAACATTCATATAATAAAATATTTTACACGTAAATACAAAAAAAAATCATATTTTTTTATACATTCTTAAAAAAAATCACTTTTGTTGTTTTCAATTACCATGATAAATATTTTCGTGAATGAAATGTGTATCAACTATAAAATAATCCTTTTTCTAGCGCACCTCTGTATTTAGTGGGAACTTATCGGTTCAAACATCTAATAGTAGATATTTATGATATAAATACATTGATAATGCTATTTTGAAGATCATCAACATGTTTAGCTAGCAACAAATGGCAAGAACACTTGCCTTAATTTTTTTTCCCCTTAATCGTACGAATTAAACGATTTTCAAACAATAATACATTTGTTTTAACTCTATTATGGGTCTTAAATCACACTAGCACCTTAAATTTGCTCTTCCATAAATGACAATATTTTGTCAATTTTGTTGTTTTGAATTATGTATGGACTATAAAATAGTCTCCTTTCCCAGTTACCCATGCGTATTTAGTGTGAGCTTATCAACAAGTTTACTTAACAACAAGGGATGTGCTGCTTGTACATTAGGGGGTACATAATGGACACATGGTGCCTCCTTATTAGACACCATTATGTGCCCCCTGATAAATAAGTAGAATAACTCTAACAATAAATGATAAGTCAAATAAATTGGATCAATATCACTTTTCTTTAAAAAAAAAAAAAAATCCCTTTTTATTTTTTCTTTTACAATTATCAATTGGAGTAGTTGTATGAATTAAACGATTTTCGAACAATAAAATAGTTGTTTTGATTCTATTTTGGGCATTAAATCAAACTAACACATTAATTTAGCTCTTCCATTTGATATTTTTGAAATGGGAATATTTTGTCACTTCCGTTGTTTTCATCAATGAATTATATATGTATTGAATATAAAAGGTCATTTTTCTAGTGTACCTATGTGTATTTAGTGTGAACTTTTCCGTTTAAAAGTTTAGTAGTATATAATTATGCTATAAATACTTCTGTAATGCTATTTTGAAAATGGTCAACATGTCTAACTAGCAACAAATGATAAGTCAAATAAAATGGGTCAAGAACACTTATCTTATTTTTTTTTTCCTTTTTTTTTTTATTTTTCAGAAAGTTAATATTTCATTTGAAAACTTGTTGCAAAAAATTGGAAGAAAAATAACTCTATGAAATGGAAAGTATCTTTTGAACTGTGGCGCCAAAATTAGTTTTAGAAGATTAGCTGGCAAACTATATTTCCCGCCATTTTCCTTCTGTTTATTGTAATCCCTGATTCACTTTGTAAATAAGATTTTCAGATATTTTTCTCCCAATTCTCGACTTTTGTCTTTAATATGGTATCAAAGCATAGACAGCTTCCATAATTCTGCTCTTTGTTCATAGCTTGATCGATCATGGCAAAAAGCACAAATCAAAGCACATTTCAAAATTCTCCTAATCAAAATTCATCTACATCACTGAGTAATTCTACCATTGATGATATCTCTAGTCCTTATTATCTTCATCATTCGGATAACCCTGGACTGGTTCTGGTTTCGCAGCAATTGACTGGCGAAAATTATACTTCATGGAGTCGAGCCATGACCATAGCTTTATCTGTGAAGAATAAATCTGGATTGTTGATGGATCTATTCTTCGACCTACAGGTAATACTGAATTGCTCAATTCATGGATCCGTAACAACAATATTGTTATCTCTTGGATCCTTAATTCCGTGTCAAAAGATATATCAGCAAGCATTATCTACATGCAATCTGCCTATGAGATTTGGAGTGACCTCAAAGAGAGGTTTCAGCAGAGGTATGACCCTCAAATATTTCAATTGAGGCGTGAATTAATGAATCATACCTAAGGACAACTATCTGTTAGTGCTTATTTCACCAAACTTAAGAGCGTATGGGAGGAATTAAGCAATTACAAGCCATCATGTTCTTGTGGAAAGTGTGATTGTGATGGAAATAAGAAGTTAGTGGAACATCACCTTATGGAGTATGTTATGTCTTTTCTGATGTGACTAAACGATTCCTATGCCCAGGTCAGAGGACAGCTTCTGCTAATGGAGCCAATTCCACCAATAAACAAAGTTTTCTTACTGATTTCACAGGGGAAACACCAAAGAGCTATCAATTTGGTTGCTGGTACTAGTGATTTATTGGCATTTCAGGTTTGAAATGATGTAAGGATGTCAACTATTGGGAAAACGTACAACAGGATTCAGAGGAAGGAAAGGCCAATCTGTACATATTGTGGATATGGAGGTCACACTGTTGATAAATGTTACAAACTCCATGAGTTTCCACCAGAATACAAGCCAAAGCAGAAATTTATTTCCAGCAATCAATCAGGTTATTCTTCACATCCTAACAATAATGTTGTTACTAATCAAATCTCTGGTTCTACTTCAGATGAAAATCATGGCACCGTTGGAAACTTCATGCAAACTCTTAACCCTGAACAATATCAACATCTGATGAATATGTTGTTACACACCTTACTTCAGCAAAAGCACAAGGTGAAGGAGAAAATGAGGATCACGTGTCAGGTACTTGTTTGTCAATTTNTACTTCAGATGAAAATCATGGCACCGTTGGAAACTTCATGCAAACTCTTAACCCTGAACAATATCAACATCTGATGAATATGTTGTTACACACCTTACTTCAGCAAAAGCACAAGGTGAAGGAGAAAATGAGGATCACGTGTCAGGTACTTGTTTGTCAATTTCCAATAGTGCAATCTTCAATTCTGCTGAACATTGGGTGTTGGATTCTGGGGCAACTAGCCATGTTTATTTCAGACATACATGTTTTCAGAGTTTAAGAGCTGTCTAGAATTCCTATATTACTTTACCTAATCATACCAAAATTTCTGTACATTTTGTTGGAAATGTTATACTCAGTCCTGAATTGATGCTTGAGGATGTGTTATTTGTGCCTCCATTTAAATTCAATCTGATGTCCATAAGTGCTTTAACCAGAAAGCCATCTATAAGTATTAGATTTTCTATTAATTGTTGTGAAATTTAGGACCTATGCAGATCGATGATGATTGGTAGGGGTAGAAGAATTGATGGCCTTAATGTTTTAGATGCGGCAATGAATAATGTAATAAGGAAATGTAATTTTTCCAGAATTGATTGTAATTCTGCCATGGTGAACAATGTAGATTCTCATATTGTATGGCATAATAGACTAGGCCATTTATCCTATAAACGTCTGGATTGCTTGAGAAATCAATTACGTTATAAGAGTGATAAGAAAAACGAGGTTCCATGTTCCATATGTCCATTGGCTAAACAGAAGCGTTTGTCATTTGTTTCACATAATCATCTATCATCAAATGCATTTGACCTTATTCGTGCTGATATATGGGGTCCCTATAGTACTCCAACATGTGATGGACATAGATATTTCCTCACTATAGTTGATAACTGTACCAGATTTACTTGGGTATATCTTTTGAAGCAAAAATCAGATGTTTTCATATTTATTCCCAAGTTTTTCAGTCTGATTGAAACATAGTTTAGCAAAGTTATAAAAAGGTTCAGGTCTGACAATGCTCCTGAGTTACAATTCAGAGAGTTCTTCACTTCAAAAGGGGTATTGCATCAGTTCTCTTGTGTAGAACGTCCTGAACAGAATTCAGTAGTAGAAAGGAAGCATCAACATTTACTGAATGTTGCTAGAGCATTATTTTTTTCACTCCAAAATTGTCATTCAGTTCTGGGGAGATTGTGTTCTCACAGCCACTTACCTCATTAATCGAACCCCATCACTAGTTATACAAAATCAAACACCCTTTCAGCTACTTTATGAAACTGCAGTTGACTATAATTTCATTAAAGTGTTTGGCTACCTTTGTTTTGTCTCCACCATTACCTCACATCGTCTGAAGTTTCAACCTCGTGCTAGGGCCTGTGTTTTTATTGGATTCCACCCTAGCATCAAAGGATATAAAATCTATGACATTATTTCTAAAACCATCTCCATATCTAGAGATGTGGTTTTCATGAATCTATTTTCCCTTTTCATTCCATATCAGATCCTCATGATTTGATTGATAATTTTCCCAACCTTGTATTACCTAAACCTGCATCTGATATAGCTCATCAACAACCTATTGTTCACTCTAATGTAGATTTTGCCATTTCATACTCAGCACCATTTATTCCCAGTCCTCCTAACAATTCTTCTCCTATTTCTTTCACCGATCCTCCTGATCAACAGAATCTTAGTCCCAGAAGATCATTGAGATCAAGAAAACTTCCTTCTTATTTGTAGGATTCCCAATGCAATCTTATGGCTGCAAACAAGAATCCCTTTCCTCACACCTCATCACCTTATCCCTTACATCATTACCTTGCTTATTCTAAGTCTTCAAACACTCATAATTCTCTTCTTTTCAATATTTCATCCAACCCTGAACCTTAGGTCTATCACCAAGCTGTGAGACATGATCATTGGAAGAAAGCCATGACTTCTGAACTTGATGCAATGAAATTGAACAATACTTGGTCTGTCACTACATTGCCTACAAAAAAGCACACCATAGCCTGTAAATAGGTGTATAAGATCAAGTACAATTATGATGACATCATTGATAGATATAAAGCCTGCTTGGTGGCCAAAGGATATTCTCAGTAGGAGGGTTTAGATTTTATTAAAACTTTTTCTCCTGTTGCGAAAATGGTGACAGTGAGGATTCTTTTAACTATGGCTGCTATTAATCATTGGCATCTAATCTAGTTAGATGTTAACAATGCTTTTCTCCATTGTGATTTATTTGAGGAAATTTATATGGAGTTGCCATTAGGTTATTCACCCTCTATTATTTGTAAGCTCCATAAGTCAATCTATGGTTTGAAGCAGGCATCCCGCTAGTGGTTTTCGAAATTCTCTCATGCCCTTCTACTACATGGCTTTCATCAATCCAAATCAGACTACTCCTTATTCACTAAAGGGTCTGGGAGTGATTTTGTGGCCTTATTGGTTTATATGGATGACATAGTCATCACTGGTGCTAATCTGCAGGTCATTAACTCTTTGAAGTCATTTCTCCACAGTCAATTTAAGCTTAAGGATCTTGGCAACCTTAAGTACTTTCTAGGATTGGAGATTGCAAGATCACAAAAGGGAATAGTTCTGTCACAGAGACATTATGCTCTTCAGCTGCTTGAAGACACGAGTTTCCTTGCCTGCAAGCCAGCTATTCTTCCCATGGATCCCAAAGTTTGTCTGAACTCCTTTGAGGGGGAGCTTCTAGATGATGATTCCATGTATAGGCGACTTATTGGACGCTTGCTATACTTGACAATATCTAGACCTGATATTACATTTGCTATCCATAAACTTAGTCAGTATGTATCTCAGCCACGGAAGCCTCACTTAACAGCTGTTCATCACTTGTTCAGTACATTAAAGGGACTCAAGGACAAAGCCTTTTATTTTCAGCAGAATCCTCTTTACAGTTATGTGCATTTTCTGATGTAGATTGGGGCTCTTGCTTAGATTCAAGGAAATCAGTCACTGGTTTTTGTGTATTTTTTGGAGAATCTATGGTCTCATGGAAAGCTAAGAGACAAAACACTGTGTCACGATCCCTGCTGAAGCGGAATATCGTGCACTGGCCTCCACTGCTAGTGAGCTCCTGTGGATACATTAGCTTCTTCTGGATTTCCACATCACAATCACAGGTCCAACTTTACCATTTTGCAACAATCAGGCGGCAGTGCACATAGCAACCAATCCCATTTTCCACGAAAGAACCAAGCACATTAAGATAGATTGTCATTTCATAAGGGAGAAGATCAATGATGGATCTGTTAAGTTGATGCCAGTTCGTTCCAATCATCAACTCGCTGATATATTCACCAAGCCTTTGCCGGCTACTTCCTTATTTCAATTGTTATCCAAGATGGCTGTGATCAATTTACACATTCCATCTTGAGGGGGAGTTTCAGGATTATTTTGTAATTAGTCTTTGCGCCAAAATTAGTTTTAGATTATTAGCTGGCAAACTATATTTCCCACCATTTTCCTTCTATTTATTGTAATCCCTGATTCATTTTGTAAATAAGATTTTCAGATATTTTTCTCCCAATTCTCGACTTTTGTCTTTAATAGTGGACAACCTGACCATACGAAGAAATATTGTTCAAAAGGAGGACAGACTCGGCAACTGCTCGAAGTCAGACAAAGCAGCTCTCTTTTTGGGAGACATTGAAGAAGTCAATTGAGTAAGATATGTACATCCTCAGAGCATATGTTATTAGTTGGCATGATAGAGGATGCAATACTACTAACAAGTCCACACACAGGCATTGGCTTGAAATTGATGCATGTCGTGGGTGGAACTAATGTGATGGTTAATGAATTCTCTGAAAAGTCAAATAAAATGGTTGTTTCAACATGGGTAGATAAATTTCTTAGAGTTTATTATTAATTCCAAGTGATTAAAAATCGTAACCAAATGCTACAGAAAAAAAAAAAATACGGTGAAATTTTGGCTCGTCTTTCTTCTTGGTAAAGATTGTTAGAAAATCGAACCAAAACTTACCATAACAGAAAGGTTACTGGAGCAAAAATCAAGTCAAGTGCAACAATCATTCAGTGTCAATATTGACGTGTTTTCTTCTCTTTTGCATGATTTGAGAGGATGCAGAATTCATGGCAGAAGGACTTTTATTGGCACATCAAGTATGAATTAAATGATTTCCTAACAATAATATAGTTGTATTAACTCTATTATGGGTATTAAATTAAATCAAACTACCACATTAATTTAGCTCTTACATTTGTTATTTGTGAAATGAGAATATTTTGTCACTTTTGTTGTTTTTAGTTACTGCGATAAATATTTTCACTAATGACATATTTAAATGGTGTTTGGTGTGGATTAAAATCAGATTTTTGGTGAATTGTGATAAGATTTTTGAAATGTGTAGTTGAAAGGATGTATGACCCATGAAAGATGTGGTTGATATTGATTGTTTGACTTTGATTTTGACTTAGACTTAGATTAAAATCAAATTTTAATCCGACTCAAACAGACCCTTAATCTTGTTTTCAAAAAAAAAAAAAAAATGTATTTTCGAAAATATCAAATCAAGCAAGTTTTGGATATATTACAAAACTGAAAAACTAAAAATAGCTTGAAAACATAAAACAAAATGTCCCTTACCATTCAGCAACCTCTATTTCTTTATATGTTCTCTTAGTTTATATATTTTTAAGCTCTATTTTATTATTACAATAATTTTGCCTTTTCTTCTCGACTAGGACTTCGAAACAATATTATATTTTTAATTATATTTATTATTTATTTATTTATATTTTTACATAGCTTGTGCTATAAAGTAGCTCGTTGGGTGATAAAAAATCCCGACACAGGTCAATGATACTTCCTAAATTTTGTGTCCTATCCAAGTTGAGAAGTAATAATTTCTAAAGTGTTAATTTTAATTTAATTTTTTATTTTATTGCCAACTACGAAGGCCATCAACAAGCTACACCATGGAATTTCGAAACTTAGCTAATTTACTAAAGCAATCAACCTTGTAAAATTAATTTTAGTTCCGTAATTACAAGCCACAACTAAAGTAAATTGAGCGATTGTGGTATATTGTATCTCAATTAAAGATACGCTTTTAAGAATTTATTTGTGCAATATAATTCTTGACCGATGAACAAGAATATTATATTAAGCACCACTTTGGGCTCCATTTTTTTAAAAAAAATTCATTTTCAACTACACATTCTTCCATAAAATAATATTACACGTAAACTCAAAATTTTTCCTTATTTTTTAACCATGCATTTTCCAAAAATTATTATTTCAGAATACATCTTCCCCAAAAACAGAGGTCAAACAATGGCTAAAGTATTGTTCGAAATTAACCATGATTAGTTGCTAGTGAAACCCGCAACGTTCTCCAAGATGGGGAATAATTAAAAGGAAAATTCCTTAAGTACAGATTTTATTTTATAGATTTTATATAGAATTTCAAAATCTATCTCATATGAAATGATCCCACATGATTAAAATATTGCCAAAATCCCCCCACCCACCTATAATGTGAGTCGTCTGTGAAGTACTTGTATTTAAATCCATGTACTTGTAGCATGATCCTAATTAAAACTAAAGGGTAAATAGCAAAACCCAGTTACACTTACTCTAGAGTGATTGACCACTAGTAATGAGAATTACGAAAATGATAACACGGAAGTTCACACAAAGGGGCACTCAAATCGTTAATCACACCATCTTAGTGCTACTAAACAACTTTCCACTATTTTTTATTTTATTTTTATTTTTATTTTTATTTTTTTGTCATGGTCTTAGAATTGAACGTTTCAAAGGCCTTGGAGTAAAATATGGATTAGCCCAATATCTAAGACTACCGGGTCAAAATACTTTGGACCAAATTTTAATTGTGTGGTTGAAGAACCTTGAAGCAAGTTTGTTGAAATTTCTAGAGTCATAACGTGGCAAAAACTTTGGAGGAAAACATAGTTCCATTTTTTTTTTTCCTTCGACTAACCATAAATGGGACATCAAATAAAATGAAATTAAAAGCAAACAAGACAAGTCGAACATTATATGTGTTAGACTTTAAATGAGTTCTAATGGTCATGATCGCAAGTAATATTGAAATTTGAGTAGCCTGATTCATTATTGTACTTATTTATTAGCTATTTAGCTTGTCGACACAAGCCTTGACCCCACTAGACAAAATAAACAATTTTGTTTTATTTACCTTTCAAGGTAACAAATAGTTTTACAATGCTAATTCCTATATTTAACCTCCTCAAGCTACTATATATAAGATCTATATGTTGATTCTCTTTGGAAACTTTAATGGAGAAAAGAAAAATTGTTCCAAATAAGTGAAGCTTGACTAGCCTGGTTTGGCTAACCGTAATACAATCTTCTAGTAAAATATGCCTCTCGATTTATTGTGAGCTACATAGAGTTTTCAACGTGTCACTCACCAGTAGGTTGAAATAATCTTTTCTTTAAAAACCATATTATATGAGGGTAATTTTTTAAAAGTGGGTAACAATATTGTTAATGATTAAATCTCATATCGGCTAATTACCGAAATATAGACCAATATATATATATATAAAGAAAATGAAAATGCCCTTATCCTTGGTGGATAGTAGTGTTTGTTAGGTCTGTCTTCCAACTAAAGTCAAAAAACAACATGGTATGTAGTCGACAGATGAAGAAGAAGGACAGCAAAATCTGGCTTGAAGGCTTAAGTATTTTTTCTTGATCATTGTAAAGGTTTAATGCGCTGATATCACTGCTCTTTCCTATCACAACCGAGAAGTTCTTCCAGCAACTTGTCATCCAAGTACTCGAATTCAAACACTTGTCTTCCATTTTCATCTCTCTGATCCTGCATTGAACCCGAAGACGAGGCGAAATGTGATGAGCTAATAGGCACGTTGTACTCTTCGGGGAAGTTAAGGATTGCCAAATGACCCCTCATGGTATATGCTGCCCTGTCATAAGCTCTGGCAGCCTCCTCCGCCGTGTTAAACGTACCTAGCCAAACTCGGGCTCCTTGCCTGGCTGAGTCACGTATCTCGGCAGCATACTTCCCCCACGGCCGCTTCCGAACGCCTCTATACTTAATCTCTCTGGCATCCTTCTGACCTTCCTTCCCTCTGTTACTAGGTTGTTCGTCCATGGTTAAGGTTTTTCAGAGTGACATTATGGGCAATTATATGTAATGGAAAGGTCAAATAGACAGCATGGTTTGGCAAAAAGAAGGGTCCAAAATTTTCCACGTGGGATATCGAGAGTATTGTTGCCACGTGGATAGAATCTTCCATGGAGACCAAATTTTGTATTCAGTTCAGTGTATCTGACTGGTCAATGTGGTGGCTTTGGAACTATGCTTTTGCGTTGGTTCTGTCCTTGTTATGTCATGTGATGGAAATAAATCAAGAAATACCAAGGAAAGCGTGTAAAAAGTGTACGTTTAAGAATTCATAGGCTCACGTGCAAATTTAATTGTAGTTGTAGCTTAGTCTAAATTGGATGTTGGAACGATTGGATTTTAATTTGTCATATAGGTCTACATATATAATTAATTATGTATATATATTATTTTAAGGTTAAGTCGTTTAAAGTAATCTAATAAAAAATTAACGTTAATGAGCTTTTGCATCTGAATATAATGTGGATCTAAATATGTATAGAGATTAAATCCATTAGAACTGTATTTCATGATGTGATTATGATCCCAAATTCGTATGTGATTCTCATTCTAAGTGTCATCCTATCAATACAAGAATAACAAGAGAATGTATATTGAAGAAAAAAGATATGAAATCCACATATAAGAACAAGAAATCAAGAATCAACAACAAGCAATCAAGATCAAGAAGTTATAATCAAGAACACGCAATTCAAGATCAAATATTAAAGAATCAATCTCAATGAATCAAGATATATTCCGCACTTTATAATTCATTTAGTAATTTGACTGGAGGATCTTGGCAATATAGAAGAAGGTTTTCAAGTTCTTGAGATTTAAAGTTTTATAAAATCTAACGAGTGAAATCATAGCCAACTTTATGTTAAATTATTGAGATTAATAAAAGAATTTTAGGATTTAAATTCATACTTTGGATTTCTAAAATTTTAGTTCAACTATGTGAATTTCAAGCTCTAAATTTCAAAAACTGGTATTTTTTCGAGATCTTTTTGGAAAAAAGGTGAATAGGGACCGTCAGAGCGCTATCGCACCGCATTTGAGCACTAGAGTGCCTAGTGGCTACCCTTGACAATGTGGCCCAACATAGCAGCGCTGGTTTCCCAATGGGGCAATGCCCAGTTTTGGGCACAGCGATGCCCATGTTCTTTAAATTAATTTTTTTCTTTTTTTTAAAAAAAAAACAAGGAAAAAAAAAAGATGTCAATCAAATCTAAATCATAGTAATAATTTTTTTTTCCGAATTAGTAATTTTCTAAAATACATTAGTTAAAGCAACATATTAACAAAGTAACTTTTATTGTCTAAATTGATTTATTTGGAATATTAGAATGATTGTGACAGGTTCAAAGAAAAGTAGATATTTGACTGAATTACATGAACACATACGGTAATATAAATGTGAAAATTGTAATTTTTTTATGTGAATAATAAGTCGGTCCAAAAATAGATTTATTGTTTGATGTGGTTTATTGTCAATAATTGATTACTACACTAAGAATACCATTTACAAGTTAATATTTATGTTCAAAGATTAAATGTCAATGTTGTGATCGATCTCTTGTGATGGGGTCCACCGTTATTTAAATTTATTGATTGACTAATATGGATTCTTACGTGAACATGTTTTGGTTTTGGTTTTCTATTAAGTTAATCCATCTATTTCTACAATATGTGACAACATCAACTTCATTCATGCGCTTAATGGAACCAATTTTAAGGATTGAAAAGGGAACTTCCATATCCTTTCTAGTTGCATGGATCTAGATCTTGCGTTAAGGATTGAGTTCTGCTAATGAAATATGGGACTCGAATAAGTGGGATCATTCAAACCACATGAGTCTCATGATCATGAAGTGTGGAATTTCAGTAACATTTAAGGTGTTGTGTTCAATAACGTAACTACTACCAAAGAGTGTTTTAAGAAATTTAAAACGTTTTGCAAAACGCAATAAGGTCGAAACTCATACGCTTCTGATGAACTTAGTTGCAATACAGTACAATGCTAAAGAAAACATAAGTACATCATGGGGATGTCTCATCTTGTTTCAAAAATTAAAGTATTAAAGTTTGAGTTGTTTGATGACTTCTTCAAGCATTTAGTTTTGATTTCATTCCCTGTATAATTCAGTTATGAGCTCATTTCATAAATTGTGCAAGAAGAGAGGCTAAAGTAAGAGAGACTGAAAGAGTTCGCATGGTAAGTACCTCTAAGAACAAGTTCAAGAAAAGAAAGAATAAGAAAGTTGCATCTAGTTCTGCTTAAAAGAAATAACAAAAGCCTAAAAAAGATAAATCATCTAGCTGTTAATTTTGTGAAAATATGAGACACATGAAGATGGACTATATTAATACCACGCTTGACGTGTAAAGAAAAGTACACTTTTCACTTTGATTTGTTCTGAAATTAATTTAAATTCAATATCTACACACATTTGGTAGATAAATTTCGGTGCCACTATTCAAATAAGTTGTCTTAATAGCCGAAAGTCAATTGATGCTAAAAAATTCATCTATGTGGACGATGACAAATTAGTTAAAATCGAGGCTATATGGACTTTTAGGTTATTATTAAAGACTGATTATTATTTGGATTTGAAAGAAACATTTGGTTTATGTTTCTACATTGGACAAATTCGATTACTATTTTTCAATTGGAAATAGTCAGTTTATTCTTTCTATATTTAAATATTGGGGATACCAGTTCTTTATCTGGTCTTGATAACTTATATTTGCTTTATATTGTTGCCTCTTATAAACAAACATTGCATACGAATTCAAGTGGTATTAGACATAAATTAACCAATAAGAATTATACTTCGTTTTGGCAGAAGCGACTAGGTTACATGTCGCAAAAGAGAAAAAATAAATCTTGTATCAAAAGGAATTCTTGATTCTCTTGGATTTTCCGATTTAAGTGTTTATGTTAATTGCATTGAGGGAAAACAAAAAAAAATATAAGGAGATTAGGTGCTAATAGGATTTTAGACGTTTTAGAACTAACTCATACATATATATATGTGGATCATTCCATTCAGCTTCTTGGAATGGTCGACAATCATTTATTACGTTCATAGATGAATTTTCTCGTTATGGCAACGTGTATCTCATTCATGAAAAATCCCAATCATTGGACATATTTAAGGTTTACAAGGATGAGGTTGAAAGCCAACTCACCAAAGGAATAAAACATGTCGATCTAGTTGTGGTGGTGAATATTATGGTGATATGATGGATCAGAAGAACAATGTCCAGGACATTTTGCTAAATTTCTTGAGAAATGTGAAATCGTCCTATAGTAGACCAGAATCTCTCTAGGTTGAAGCACTAAAGACTACAGCTTAAATTCTTAATAAGGTTCCAAGTAAAGTAATTGTCAAAATCCTTTATGAGCTTTGGACAAGCAAGAAGCATAATTTGAAACACTTTTACATTTGGGGTTTTCCAGCTAAGGCAAGACCTCATAGGCCAAATAAAAGGAAATTGGACTTTAGATTCGTAAATTGCTATTTTATTGGATATTTTAAAAGGTTAATGGGTTATAAGAAATTTATAAGATCCCACGATTAGTTCAATCTTCGAAATAGAAAATGTTCGATTCTTTGAGGATTTGGAGTTTGTGATGGGAGATAAGGTTTTAAGGTTGAAAATTTTGTCTTTGAGGAATAATATGTATATATCCATTCTGTCGCAATTGATAATGATTAGGATAAGGGATAAAATCTTGCTCGAGATCTTGTTCAAGAAGCAGTTTCAGATCAAGACAATGTTACAAAATCCTCTATACGCAATCAAGAGATTGTTCCAGAAGAACAAACTCAACAACCTAAAAAATAAATGACGTTAAGGAGATACACTAGAGAAAGGAGAAAGACAATTTCGGATGACGTTATAGTCTTTCTCCAAGAAAAAGATTCAATCAACTTTCATCAAACAATGCAAATGAATAATTTTCAAGAGTGGATTGATCCAATGAATAAAGAGATAAAGTTCATAAAAGACAATGACGCTTGGAAAGTCATCCCATTCTTGAAGGTACGAAGCACATTGATTGTAAATGGATATTTAAAACTAAGAGGGATTCGAATGGTGGTGTGAAGAGATACAAGACTTGTCTTGTTGCAAATGACTTTACTTAAAAATAAGGTATTGAAATTAAACAGACTTTCTTTTCGATTTATACGAAAGACTCTCTTAGGACTATTATAGCAATTGTGATACATTTTAATCTTGAGCTACATTAGATGATTTACAAATTAAAGAAATACATCTATCGGTTTAAGCGACTTTCCGTCGTGGTATCACAAATTTCATCAAATAATTATTTCGTCTGATTTTGAGATGAAATCAATTGATGATTGTGTATATTACAAGTTTAGTGGGAGTAAACATATTTTTCTTATATTGTACATCGATAACGTACTGCTTGCATGTAATGATGTATGCTTATTGCATAAAATCAAGAGATTTTTGTTATGAAATTTTGAAATGAAAAATCTTGGGATGCCTCTTTTGTGTTAAGGATAGAGATACACCAGAATCATTCTCGGGGTCTTTTTAAATTATTACAAATGAGCTATATCGATAATATTCTTAAAAGATTTAAGATACAAGAATATAAATCAGGTGATACCTGTATTATTAAGGGAGACATGTATAGTCTCAATTAATGCCTAAGAATAAACTTAAAGAAAAGAAAATGCAAAAAAAAAATAAAAAAAAATCCTATGCAATTGAGAGTTTAATGTATAGTCAGGTTCGTACATATCCGAATATAACATTCATTGTTAGAATGATGGGTAGATATTTAAGTAACTCTAGGATGAATATTTGGAAAGCATGCAAGAAGATTATTTAGTATTTATAGAGAACTAAGGATTATATGATCACAAATAGAAAATCCAACTAATTAGAGATCATTGGATATTTTAATTCTGATCATAGAATATGAGTGCAAAATTTTGTCACTAGGCTGCACGATTTGGATGAAATTAAAAGACCACTTAAGGTATTATGTTGCAATAATAGTTTTTTATTTCAATAGGAGCTCGATGATGTAAAAGTTTATAGACTTCAAGTTCCTAGTTGTTAAGGAGAAAGTTTAGAGTGTTCAGATTTCTATAGAGCATTTTAGGACAAGCTCCATGATTGCGGATTTGTTTATTAAAAGACTACCATCCACGGTCTTTCATGAGCATATTGTTCATATGGGTATTGTATCTTTTGATGATATGATAGTTTAGTGAAGTTTGTATTTGGTTGTTGTCTGATTCAGACATATTTTATGCTTATATATATTCAAGTTATTTTCAGTAATAAAGTATTCAGTATTTAGTTTAGTTTAGTTGATCAAGATCCGATATTTAAGAATTATTTCCAATTAATCAAGGAATATTTCATACTTTATAATTCTCTTAATGATTTAACTGGATGACCTTGACAATATAGGAAAATGTTCTTAAGTTCTTAAGATTTAAAGTTTTATAAAATGTAACATGAACTATTTAGATTAAGATCAAACATTTTAGTATATGTGCATTAGATTAAGATGTTAGGTGGTTTAACGTTCCTTATTATTAAGGAAAAAATGAGTTATCGAGAGCTAATGTCTATAAAATTAAACATTCAATCTGAAATCACAATGATCCAATTATAAGAGTGGAGGTTCACCAACTAAACTAAATTGATCAAGTATAGTATGGATAAAGTAGTTCAATCCTTCTTCTACTCTATGTATCAGCTGAACTATCATGGAAGCCAAAAAAAAACTCACTATCATGTCCGACTAATTTATGGACATGTTAGAATAGACTAAATAAGAAATGAAACCATTGGCACCAATTGAACATAAAAAAAGGAAAAAAAAATGAAACACGAAATATGTTCCATACATATTTTAAAAAGTTCTTGTGTACAATATTGGACGAGTTATTTTATTCAAATTCTAAATAAATATAACGATAGATCGAGCTTAATAACAAAAATAAAAAATAAAAAATAAAAAATAAAATAAAATTGATTAAAGAATTTGTTTCGAATTTACTAGAGGTCGAGTTGAATTCTTGGTTGTTTTGTTTGACTTTAGGGTCCGTTTGATTGCAAGGGTGGAAAATGGGTGGAAAGAAAATGTTTTACTGGGAATTGAAATGCCTAGAATTTGTTTTACTGGAAATTGTAATTAATTGTGTTTGATTGGTATAATTTTCC
>CAIGRR010124954.1:0-12930 GCA_903798365.1 Fraxinus sp. 1973-6204 | reverse complement strand
AATTCTTGATGTTTTGGTTGGAAAAAAATTTCCTAGGTTTTTTTTTTTTTTATTTGCAATTGGAAAAAATTCTAGACACAATGGTAAAAAAATTTATCACTTTTATTAACAATTTTCATGCAAAACAAAGTCGAACGCATGGTATTCGGTATGGTAATTTTTTTTTTCATTTTTTTTTTGGCAATTAGAATAAATTCTAAAATTAATGGTAGAAAAAATTATCACTTTAATGGACAATTTTCATAAAAAAAACGAAGTCAAATGGACACCAAACTTTCAACATTTTCCATGATAAATTGTATCAATCAAACACAATTAATTACAATTCCCAGAAAAACAATTTCTAGACAAATCAATTCCCTGTAAAATATTTTGTTTCCACCAATTTTCCACATTTACAATCAAACGGACCCTAATTTGTTATCTACTTCGTTTTTTTTTTTTTAGGTGGAAGGCCAGACGCTTTTACATTAAACATTTATTAAAAATATTATTAGACATAAGTGAATGATAAAGATTATGGCCCCGTTTGGTACGGCTTAAAATCCAATTAAAATTGAAAATATGGCCGTTATTGGGTCCCACCCATCTAATAAATAATTATATTAAGGCCCTGTTTGGTACGGTTTAAAATCCAATTAAAATTGAAAATATGGTCGTTATTGGGCCCCACCCGTCTAATAAAAGTCAACAATAACGGCTATATTTTCAATTTTAATCTAATTTTAATCTCTACCACACACCCCCATGTGTTGTGTTCTATATTATCTATTCTTCTCATTTAATAGTTTTTCTTCGATAGATCTGATTATTTTAACAATAATTACTTTTACATAGTAGTATTTGTTACCCCCGACAATGTTAGGGACTTTTTGCTGGAAAAAGATGAAAAATAAAAAAAAAGAAAAAAAGACCCGTATCGATCTGCATGTTCCTTGGTTTTAATCAATCATCAACATTTAAAACTATTTTATTCAAATGAAAGTGGCCCTTTCCCATCAGAAAAGTTGGGTTGTGCACCGTGGCCTGCCTTTCTTAAAGAATGCAATCAATTCGACAACAAAAAAAAATAAGTAGCTTTTTTACTACGTATAAAGAAATAAACTTATATATACCAAAGTGTCCTGCTTTCAATACTTAATTGTACAAGTTGTTGATGTTTTGTTTGATAGTGCTTGTAAACTGTGGAAGTTGAGAATCGTGTAAATAAAAAAAATAGCATTGAAGAGCAGCAACTCGTAAAATTGGCTTCACAATCACACGTCTGCTGCCCAAAATTCTCAACCACACCCCTCCTATATCAGGACAAATAATTTGAATATGCTAAGGAAGCTCTTTCTCGAGGGAGATGAGGAGCGAGAAATACCACATAGCTGGTCACACCATCTAGTATCTTTTATTTGAACTTCAATCATTCTCATGTATTTTCGTCCTTCTTAAGCAGCGATTCCAATTTCTTTTCCAACTGCAAACCATAGAAGATGATGTTTTCACATTACGGAACACATGTATACAATGCATGTTCGGCAAAGCTTAAATTATAATTAAACTGATCAAACACACTTTTATCCACACATTTTGTAAGCCCCAATGCTTAGATTATAATTTAAGCACTCCCAAACAAGCATGCAATCAGCATAGAATAATAACTGTTCTGTAAAAAAAATGCATCAACAGCCATATTCCCTAGCAATACTCGATAAGGTTAGCATACAATGTTCGTGGAGCCACACACATGGCAATTGAAGAGTAATTTGAAATGCTTTTGGCATGGCGGATTGGATAACACCAAACATTATTAAGGAAGATGGAAAAATAAGCTAAAATCTTGTTCATGTATAGCACCGCAACCAAACATGAGCTTTGTATATTTTCAAGGAAATTATCATAGAGGTATCGACTATGAACACTCGTGTGACTGAATGAAGCTAGAAAACCACCCAAGAATAAAAAGATATGACACATACATGAGTGTTTTTTATCTTCTGTCTCTGTAATTCTTCAACCAGACTTCCGATGCTGAGATTTGGAAAACTGGGATCAGCTGACTAGAAAATAGTAACAACAATGTTGCATCTTATAGTGTGTGGTTTAGCTTCATACCTTTGTTGCAATTGAATCACCTGAGCCTGTAACTCTCTCTCCTTAGGAATCTGTAAAATGTTACGAGCAGAACATTATAGAGGCTGTTAATTTTTCTTCTGAAACAGCACAAAATAAAGCTTGGACCAAAAGAAGAAAACGATCACGTTTTAATTTATAAAAGAAACAGGAAAGTATAACAAGGAGTTTTAGTCAGGATATTGTCGCCACTTGAACAACTTAAATCGGTTAGTTAGAAAAAAATAAAAAAAAATAAAAAATAGCATACCTGCAAAAGGTCATTCACTTCTACCTCAGGGAACTCGTTAGAATTGCCTGCACCCAGGAAAAATAGTCCATGATGAGATATAGAAAGGCAAAATATTGCTCACCACTTCCACGCCCAAAAAGAGAGAAGGGGGTTGAGAAGCAAGAAACATGTGAAGATGAAAATGGAGAAACATGTGAAGGGGAATGGAAGATTTGCTAAAGAAAAAAGAAATATTCTATGCTCATTTAATAGTATAGGAAAATGCGAGTTGTACATTAGGCTCTACCAAAAAATTTCTATATTCAAGGCATACATTTCCCCGTATATATGAATAACCAAGATGCTTTTCCTCAGTATATATTAGCAAATCTTCCATTTCCCATCCCATGAAAAAAGTAGTATGAACTTTAACCAATCAAACGTGCAAAAAACACTTAATATGATTTGTTTCTGAGATCAAGATAAATGACATTACCAGAGGTTTGCTCCACAAACTTGATCAATTTAATTATATCTTCCTGATAAGAACAGAGTGCAAATTAGCAACTTGATAGTAGGACAGCTGTAGTCGAGTTGAGAAACACTTACTCTTTGCATAGAGTTCTGCTGCAGGATACATTGCAATGACGGAAGAACTGAAACAGCTGCAAGGTTTGGGTTCATCAAGCTTGTGGAACCTCCAGTATTTGGATTAAAGAAACAGTTCGTAGAACCCTGAATACGAGAAAGAAAAGGTTACAAAGCCATTGCCTAAAAAACAAGCTAAGTTTCACACTAACTTTTATGTGAAGACAAGCAAGGCAAGGGAAAAATATCGAAAGGAGGAAAAGGTATTTCAGGATCAAAATTGAGAAACCACTACTTCCATTCTACTCATCTTGATTCTTTAGTTAGTAAACCTTGAAGCAAGAGATTTTTTGAGGACTTAATTATATTTAATGAACAATATGCACAGAAATATAAAGGAAAATAGTGTTACAGATGTATCTTCTAAAAAAGAAGAGAGATAAGAATAAAGGAATTAAATTAGAAGTGAAAGATCAGGAATCAATGAACGTAGGCAATTTTGAGTAACTTGATGAGTCTAAGTAAGATACGACTAAAATCATACCTTGGGGCTCAGATCTGTGACTTTAAAACGTCCCCTGCGTTGGACTATAGCACCTTCAGATACGTCTTCCCCTAAAATGCATACAACAAAACATTTGGGGTAAAAAGGAAATAAACATAGTATAGTTACAATAAAAACAAAAAATGGAATTCAGACCCATGTAGATGAGTAAATAATTTGGTAATTTATAGTCCAAAAAAGCATTACCAGCAGTAGAATTACTTAAATCTTTCTTTTGACGATACTGTAATGGACCGCTGTAATTCCGCTCACTAGGGTATCTTTGTCGCAGATGTTCCCTTCATATTAATCAAAACTATATCACTACATTTCTAACAACGATTTTTCAGAAAATCATCGAACAAGCAGCCAAAACTAACTTGGGAAATATATTACAAAGTACAAACTAATAATATTGGTCAATATCTTATTGGAACTGGCCAAAAAACACTTCATTCTACTCAATAAACACACACTAGAGAACATTATGAGACATTTTATTCTTGCATCAAAATCCCCTGTAGTCAATGGACTTGATTCCCACCTGCTGTGAATTGGACCAAGGAGCCAATGCATAATCCTTTCTCTATTTAGTAATAAATGTCAATTCCTCTACCATCGACATGTTACACGCACAGGAGGGAGGGGAAGGGAGCTGTTATTCAGTAGGGGTGGACATGGTTCCATTTGGCTCTGGTTCCAAGATAACCGAACTGAACCATTAACCAATGATTTTTTTGATAAAGAAACTAAATGCTTTTTTTTAAGATATGGAAGCAAATACTATATGCAGAAGGCCTTAGGAAAGTTCAAATTTACAAGAGGAAAAGAACGCATTTACTTTAAATTTGATAGCATACATCATACCCTTATATCCAACACTAAGGCCATGTATTTACTTCTTAGAATTGAAAGCATGCAATTATTTATCAAATATATACAGACCAGTCAGGAACCATGAAGAGGACAGCATACCTGTCTCCATCACCTATAATTTTTTTAGGAGATTGAACATTATCCTGTACGATTGAACCGCTCGAAAAAAATTTATGTCCTGAAACGGCAGGTGGTGGTAAGGAGCCACTTTGACAAGTACTTTCACCACCATGTCTTCCTGTCTCTTGATGCTCAGCTTTTGCTGATGCATATAGTTGACTTTGCTGTTCACAATCTGAGCGAACAGAATTTTTCCAATTTGGACAACCAGCATCCGTGTAATCCTCACTTACATCAAAACAACCTCTGCATTTAATAAAAGATTTCACATTAATTTTTCTCTAAAAGACGTATCAAATAAATCATTTTGTAAGTAACAAGCTACCAACAAATGTCACTATAAACACAAACATAGATTATTCGTAAAGATTCCATCAACTTAGTTGAATGAGCATATATTGAGAAGATAGAAGAAGAAATCTAGGAAATGGATGTCATGTCCCTTATGCAAGAATGTTTGTGTTCAAGCTAGGAAAAGCCATCTATTATGTAAAAGAATAAAGCTTACTTCATTATTTTAAAATAAGTATGCAAGACACAAATGTGTATTATGTCAATAGATGACATGTTCAATAGGACCTGGAACCCACTCCTACACCAGGGAACTAACAATTTGTAATGTGCAGCAGATAGTGGAATTTCAGGCTGATCAAAGATGGATTGATAAAATGTTTTCACTGACTATATGCTGGGCAGATTTCCTTTTATGCTCTTATAAAGTGTCACCTCTAAATCCACACGCGCAGAATCCTCCCTATTTAGTCCGTGCACACACATTGTTACTTAGACTTGGCAGAAAGCCAGAAAGTGTCAGATAAAATCCCTTGTTCACACACAGGAATTCTCTATCTTCGTGGGTTTTTAAGTTCATCCTGTAAATCGCACAGGATCTGAAATGGCTCAAAGATGGGTATTCCATATTAATAGAAGAGTAACATAGCACATATTTAACACATTCATGAAATTTGCTGACTGATAACAGCATGCAGCTGGAGACATGGATTATGATATAGATTGCAATAGAAGGTTCCTTAAATATATGATATTCAATCCATGAATGATGAAAACGAATTTTTCTAGCTTGCACACCAGAGGCACCATACTTGAGTGCCTGAAGAGGTTTCATAGGAAATGCAGCAAGTGAATTCTCCAGATCATGAATATCATTGAGTCCATCCTGAGAAAATAAAGATTGAAACTGCACATATCAGATAAGTACACGGGATGTTGGGGGGGACCGCAAAAAACAGAGCAAAAGAGAGAAGGAAGGGGAGAGCCTGAAGGAAAGTACTAAATAACAATATGGAAATGGGAACTACATGTTGAATAGCAACTATACCTCCAGCTGCTGCGCAGCATTTGAATGATTGCCCCGATCAGGGGACACCCCCTCTGGAATAGTACCAGCATCATCTTGCCCGTTGATGTGATTCCCACACACACTTGAATCTTCTGAATTAGAAATAGCATCATCCTGAATCTGCAGGCAACAAAGCGGAAGAAGCTCAACTTATTAAAGTCGCATTCAAATGATTCAATCCATATTACCAACTGATCAATGGACTAATAGCATACAAGGGCAGCTTGATTCTTCAGATCCTCCAGATTGAAATTCCAGGCACTGATTCCTCTGATGTACTCTTGCTGCACATTAAGATCAACCCAAGATAGGGGTTGACAAAGACGTTGAAAATACAAGCATGATAATATTGCAAAACAAACTTCTGATTCTATGCAACATTTATCGCATCTCGTCTATTACCGTTCAGTCAACGAAGAAAATATTGAATTGCATACATTGATAGGAGATTCTTACTTATCAACAGAAGCAGAAACCACGATATGCACACATATAAAAGCTGTGATTAATATACAATTTAAATTGGCAAATGAAGTAGAAAAGAGTAGCCCATTCTTTATTGACGTCACTCCATATTCATCCTCTATTACTTCCTTAAATTCCTTTCCCAACTACATCCCATTTTTGGCTAATAGTTCCATTGATGCTCTTTACATTTAATTTCTTCATGTTTCAGATCCAGTTGCATTGGTACATCCAACCAACAAATGTTGCAAATATGTTTCTTGTGCATGGAATAATTACCTGACATCAGACTAGTCCATTTCTGATTCCCCAAGTTAAATAGACCAAAAAACAGTTTATATCTGCAAAAGGTAACAACTAAATCCAAAGTGCCTTGTCATGACATCTTCTAATATCTTATTTGGGAAGCACAGAAATATTGACAAGTTAAAAATGTAGTTGATATATACAAGGGGACGCAGAGCACCATGACTTCTTTTCATTGATAGGGAAGTTAATCTGATCGATAATAACCTTTCAGCATTCTATGCTGCTTTAAAGGACAATAATTTGTTGGGTGCATGTTTTGCTCTTTACTATTGTATGGCATCTTTCTTCCTTGGTAGGATCCAGGTATTCTGCAATATATGCATAAACATTATAATCCCAGTCAAACGTGGATCCTAACAAGTGCGAGCCCCAGACAACACAGTGAATTCGCATGAAATTAAATTATACTCCCGATTGTTTCTCAGCATTTGTCATAAGAAAAAATTCCAGCACTAGAAAGCATTTCTCATCTTATAACATATTAGCATTTTAGCTGCCCAAATAGCATACAATTTCAAGCTCTAATTCTGAAATTAAGATATAACAATGGAGGGGCTCTGCAGCCACCATGAAGAAAGACGACAGTACAGATGCAAATTTGCGTTATACAGAATGCAAAATTGTGTTAAAGAAAATTCGCTGTGTTCCCGCTTTGTTCCCTATAAAATTGTAATATATGGCATAGTTGACTTATCACCTGCGATAACTGATCCTTGTCCTCGTACAATGCCTTATTTTGAACAAGAAGATCTGCTTCTTTTGCCTGAAATAACATTTGATTTTGCAGAAATAGAGATAATCAACTCCACAGAAAGGGAGACATTAAAATGCATGAATCAGCATAATACCTTGAGCATCCTAAACCGTTCACCTAGAGGGGGCAATCCATCAAGGATAGTACGGGCTAAATAATCAGTGTTGCGTGCATGCTTGAAGAAATGGTGCTTTAAAAGCTTTTCTGAGGTGGGACGCTTTTTTGGATCCTTCGCCAAGCAAGCAGCAACCAGTTCTCTGAAAGACTGAAAAATGGGTTGCAGTTTCAGAAAAAAAAATGTACAAAATTAAGCTCATTAATTCTCATAACAAACCAGTGTTACAAAAAAACCTTGGAAAATCGTTTGTCTCTTTCATAGTCAAGCCCAGGTGGTGCATTCTGCAGGGTCATCAGGAGAACCTGCACTTAAAGGAAGGGTAGAATGATCTCACGAAAGATATAATGTACTTACAATGAAAAAGGATGATTAGGGTAAATTACCAACCTTCATTGGTGGATACTTAGAGAATGGTGCATGACCATGAGCAAGTTCAAGAGCTGTTATTCCAAATGACCAAATATCTGCTCTGTTTATACAAATTATGTTGCACAAGAACTTAGAAATTGAATTACATTAAAAAAATATATATTAAAATTGTTCAGAGGAAATACTCACTTAAAATCGTATCCATGCAATTGCTGCATAACTTCAGGAGCCATCCTGATATAATTTAAAGAAGAAAAATACCCAAGTTAATATCACCCATTTTCCACAATAATATGAGTAAAAGCAAATGCCAACAGGGAACACCTACCAGCATGGAGTTCCAACAAATGTATTTCTAGAACGCTGGCGATCACCAGTGTCAAACATGCATGCAGATACTCCAAAGTCTGCTAATTTAATGGCACCATCAGAATCAATCAATATATTCCCAGCCTGCAAAATTGTGTTAATTACGTCATATGTTGCCAGACCCCAATCTGGAAGAAGAGAGAAAAATGTTTACAGGGATGATAGAAGTTAGAGCTTCTACCATATAGGGATATACCCTTTTCCCACGTACAGAAAAAGTAAAAACACAAAGACATGTCTCAATTGACTATGAGAGTAGAAATGAGAGTAGAGTACATTTCGCCAAAGCAACATAAATAAGTTTACTTACTACCAAATGAAACTAAAACAGTTAAAGATCTTATTGGACAACCAGTCCACAAGTTGTATCCAAGTGGATGTACAGAACATGCTTTTCAATGGAAATGATCGAATTAGAAAATACATAGCAAGACAGAAAAAAACAAATCATCATTCCATTCAAGTAAAAATTGCCACATGAGACACCCATACCTTCACATCTCTATGAATGTGTCCATGGTAATGAAGGTACACAAGAGCTTTGAGGACCTCGCGTAATAATGTAGAAATAACAGGCTCCTCCAAACCTTCCGGATAGGATGACTTCATTATATGAAGGCAAGATCCCCCAGCCATGTACGGCATTACAACCCAAAGGTTATGGCCAGTAGTGAAGGAGCAATGTGCTCGAACTACATTTGGATGGTCAATCAAAATCATTGTCTGTACCTCTCGACGTATACCATCCTAGTCATATCACACCCAAGAAGTAAAAGTTAAAAAAATGGGGGACAAATACTTGCTATGAACATAAGTTCAAACGTGTAGTAAGATTCAACAATTAAGACAAGAAACAGTAAACCATGCATATCTTTATGCCTTAGTCATCTCCAGATTAAGAGAAACACAAATTCCCCCACCATCAATCTGTGACATATACGAAATCTTCCCTTTTTTTTTTTTACTTAGCACAAATGACTTTTAGAAATTTTATTTGATTCAAATCGAAAAATATGCACTCGGTGCTGTTTTTTATACAGCCCCCATTCTTCGAGCAGTTATACCTAAATCAAGTGTGCTGATATAAAATTTATGCAAAAAATTTATTTGAAAAGTCAGATATGACACTCACTGGAAGAGGGGAGATCAGCAGTTATATATTTATTTTGAACCCGAATCACAAGCAAAAGAAAGCAACCAAAAATACATCTTTTAGAACATAAGTATGATTGCTGCACTATCTAGTTATGTGGACAAAAGCATGCTTGATTCAAATGGAATGACTTGGAAAAATATGAAAAATGCAAATATAGAATTCAAGCCATGTAAAACCATGAACTGTCGCTGTTCAAGTTAATTAAGAAGATAACATACCAGGTCAATGTTACACTTCTCGAGATCAAGAACCTTGATTGCAACTATTTCCTTAAGAGGAATGCAGAAAGCTCTATACACAGTCGCACTGACACCTTCGCCAACTTCTTCATATAACTTATAATCTTTAGCATCAAGAGGAAACTTATTTCCTGGCACCTGTTCCATAATTTCTCCTTATATCAAAAATTAACACCCCCTTTACACCTTGACATCACAGTAAACTTCAACTGAATATAGCCAAAAGAGGTGGGACTCAAGAAAATATGAGTTTCTTCAAATAAATTAGTATATTCGTTCTGTATTACCCAATTTATGTAGCTGCAACACCTTCACAGCATGATACTTTCAACCCAATATTTCTACAAAAGGAAACTATTCCAACTAAATACTAATCTCCAACCGAAGGACCTTCCAAAAGTATAGACTGATGTAGATAACACCCATTTAATAAATTTTGTGCTTTTTCAAACTGAACTTCTCTTGGCCTCTGTAGATAAGAATTGGTTCAAAAGGAGCTGCACTTTTTCTCAATAATCACTCGAGTGATTATTTAGCCAGGATCACGGACTGATGTGTGAAGTATTTATTGTCATGGTACGTATCTCCACATAAACCTTCTGAACAAATAAGGTCCAGAAGTTCAAAAACTGCAAAGAAACAAAATTGACAGTGTATTTACATTTGACTTAGTGATATCTGGCCAAATAAAGATGACAGTCGTTAATCCAACTGTAAAGAGGGAAGGGCAAATAAAAGCATATTTGTGTTTCGGAGTGTGCAGGAATTCCTCTAATTATAACTTCAACTTGTACATTAACTCTAATTTTTCTTTCTTTCTTTCTTTTTTTTTTTTTTGATAAAGTAAATGTAATATTTAGTCACTGAAAAAGAAGGGAGAATGAAAATATCATAATATGCTATTGCCATTCGAGGGTGTAATGAACAAATCGAAATTAGCATAGTGTCTCAACAAGTAACTGATCAATTAAACATATACGTTATAAAAATAAAACAACTAATGCATCTTCTCAATGCATCCCACAAAAGGGTTAATCTTCATAATCCAATCAAACGCAAGACCACGAATTAATCAAACAAAACAGCAAAAATTATATAAAAATGTAATTAAGTATTCCAGCAAGATGCTGAATCGTTTTGACCAGTTCCAAGTCCAATAGGTATAATCAACTGGAAATTGTACGGACCTAGGGTTTTAGACCACGGAACTTCGTGCGAAAGGAGAAAATATAAATCTTCAGAGAGGAAGCACGGAGAATAAACGACGTCGTCTGCAAGTAATTTTATAAAACCTCTGGTTCGACTAATCCGCCATAGACCATGTCAATAGAATCATCAGGTCCTCCCCCAACAGTTGTCTACGGTTCTTGCGGTGGAATCTTCACAGTTGAATCATATGGCTAAATAACTATTTTTCTTACTTATTTTTTTGGTAGGACAAGAAAATATCTTATTCTCCGCTGAAAATATCAAAATAGTAATAAATTAAGGGAGAATAGCAGCGTGGTTCCTAATCTTTCAAAACTTGGCAGGAATTACCAAAACCTTTCATTTTGACAGCTGAGGCCCAAACCTTTATTTACCGTTGTAGATGGAGGACAAGTGGATGGAGTCCGTCTATCCATCCGTTAGTTGACCCATTTTTTTTTCCTTATTTTGACAATTTAAGTGAAAGGAAACTTGGTCATATCTCTATTTTCACTTTCCTTCAATATTTTGTAGTTACTTTAATGGTGTCAATGAACGGAACCAAGCTGAGTCGAGCCACGAGCTGAAACTAGAAGCTCGGGCTCGGTTCGAGTAAAATGGTTCGAGCTTTTTTTTTCCCAAGTCGAGCCGAGCTTTTGTTCGGTCAAAAATTTTAGGCTTGGCTCGAGCTTTCGACTCTAGCCTTTACGAGTCGAGCCGGCTCGATTTTTTTTCTTTTCCTTTTTTCTTTAAAAAATATTCAAAATAGCTGCCTGCAAAAAGCAGGCAATTGTCATAGATGTTTTTTTTTTTTAACTTTTTTTTAACCTTGGCTCAGTTGGCTCGGCTCGTCCGGACCGAAAATGGCCCTTGTGGTGAACCCACACGGGCTAGCTCGGGCTCGAGCCTTTGCCCCTATAATGGGGCTTTTTCGGGCCGAGTCACGAGCGGTTCGAACCGACGAGCCATTTTGCTATCCCTAAGTTACTTTTTTTCCATTTATGTGCCCTACATTAAAAATTTCTCTTTTTACTAAAACACTTTCTAACCTTTGAGCAACTATGGAAATGAATGTGTGAACATGTTGAAGCCCGTTGCAAATGAAGACCTCGTGGACGAACTTGAACCCAGGAAGAAGATTACTCACTTGTTCACGTAGTCAGGATATGGCTAGGTGTAACTTCTTTGCTTGGTGCGACCCCCAATGTATGAAAAATCGAGGGAGTTCATTCTTGCTTTTCTTCGAATAAGGTGAGAAATGGAAGCTAAAATAAGGAATCTATGTTCAACATGAGCTGGTACGTGAAGGGCTTGGATGGTGGGATTTCTTAAGAGAGTTGTTGTGAAATGGATGTTTGGCTAGATCTGTATATGGTTTTAGGTCCGAGTAGGATGGGTCTCTATCTTTGAATGTCTAGAATATTTGTTTCGTAGTATTTTGTGATGTATTAGATGTTGTAATGTCATTTTGTTCTATTAATGAAGTGTTTCATTGAGTTAAAACGTTGGGACGTTTGCTAAGTTCCTTCTAGTGCTCATATAATCTTTGAAATACACGTGCAAGGAAGGTCCTAGACCTTTTGAAGAAGGTGTAACAGAGGTCCCAAACATGTGTTAACTATTGTATCATAGGTCCCAAACCTTTGATGACCAGTGATGCCTCGATTACCAAGTAATTGTGTTAATTTCCTAGTACAAACTAACAACAATTCATGCAAAAGAGGCAAACGCAAAATAAGAACCATAAATCTAGCAAACATGATTTTAATAGACAACAGTAGTAGTCAATATTCGATACAATATGTTCAAACATACATGATGTTTACTTGGATAGAGACTCACTACATAGAAGATGTTTGCATCCAACAAAAAAAATTCATTACGAATATTAAGCCATTGTACTCTTGTCTAGGGCTGGGCATTGAAACCACGACCCGAAAACCCGACCCGGCCCAACCCGAAAACGGGTCGGTTCGGGTTAGTTTAGAGATAATACGGGTCGGGTCGGTTCGGGTAAATGTAAAATAATATTGGGTCGGGTCGGTTCAGTAAAACCCAACCCGCTCTCTGCAAATCTCCTTTTTTGCGTTTGGCACCCGTTTTTTTCTATTTTTTCAACAGTAGTTTGCATTACATGTGGGGC
>CAIGRR010124815.1:0-11667 GCA_903798365.1 Fraxinus sp. 1973-6204 | reverse complement strand
TTTTTTTTTTTTCTAGACTGAGATTATTAACAAATCAAACTGAAAAAGTAAGTAATTTGACTAATGTTTCAAACTTGAAATTCTTACTCGATAAATATTATTAAGTCGGTAGATAACGTACATCTACACTTGCAATTCAAACTATGATACGAGTCATTTCAATTTACGGTATTGGTTTTGACCGTCCGTGCTCACTTGAAATCCTATATTCACCTCTACATGCAAGATTACTTAGTGTTACGAATAGATATACGAAAAAATAAAAATGTATTGAATAAGATTAAGCAAAAATCTACAAACTATAGTCGAGTGTTCGTAAGTTAGATTAGATAGCATTAAAGACTTGCTTGATTTCGATTTTTCTGAAAAATAAATTTTTAAAATATATATGTATTCAACCATGTATTCATGTTTACATATATTTGGTATATTAATACATTATCATAACGCTGCTAATTTCTGCATTGGATTCCATCAACATTATCCCTAAGAACAACCTTTTTTGATGTCAAATAAGCATCATGGTACCAGTCGGTTACCAAATTTACTGTGTTGCTTTTCGTTCTCTAGGAATGGTCGTAAGACCATAGCCGAACGGAAAGAGAGGATCATAATGTGGATCACCAACATTCATCGGAAGCTGGTCGACTGTCCTAAACCAAGTGCGTGCCAGTTTGCCAGTAAAACCGTAATCACCAAACAGAACATCAGAAACACCTTGCCCTTCGGTTCCTGGAAGCCAAGCAGCCACGAGTGCAGCCATTTTCGGAAGATAAGGTTCTATTACCACTGGACGGCCAGAAATGATAATCACGACACATTTCACATATTCACACACATTTGTGATTGTGTCATAACCAGGCTTGGCTATTGTCAGATTCGTGGTATCGCCAACACTTTCTGAATAAGGTAGTTCGCCAACTACTACAATGCTGTAAGAAAAGTTGTTGGACTTTAAGAAATTCTTGTCGGGATTTTCACTGTAGACGACTTCTGTAAGGGGATCAACAGCATTCCTCACGGCAGTTAAAATTGTGGTACCTATCAAACAATATGAACCTTATAAAAAGCTGATGCAAAATATAAAACCAATTTAGTTTCCAAATAGTTCTTTATCATCTAAATCAAGATTTATAGAATCAATTAACCGAGAACCCAATTACCAGTAGAAAGGGAAATGACAAAATGACTTCCTTTTTATGCTCAACCCCTTTTCCTTCTTCTCTATGTAAATCAATTATAAGATGTATACATAACTTGTAGAGATACATACTTCCTCGATGAGAAATGCTCACTACAGGATTGCTACGGCTGATGATCAAACTAAGAAATTCAGTGTTCATCTTGTTATGGGTTAAGCCATACTCCCATTCACAAGTGCAATATCAAGTAAAACGAAATCAGAAACACACACAGCAGACACACAAATTTATCGTAGAGCTACATTCACCTACACTGCAGATTTTCATCATGAAGAAGAAAGAGATTTAAAAGAGTGATCACGTGCCTCTCAGTCACTCTAAAAATGCCCCCTAAAAAAATATTTATGTATGTGTAAGAATAATAGGACGACCTAATGCAGGTAAGGATGAATACATGTAAACGTCAAACAATGGTCGAGGGAATGTGTGTACATTATCATCAGGCTTCACACAGTTTAATACATCTGATATGCATCCTTGCTTTATTATTAGTTTAAGCATTATGTACCTGCAGCTAAAATTTCAATTTCAGAACATACCAATTGTAATGTCACCGGGAAGACCATGCCATTCTATTGTCCATCCTCCGCATTGATTACCAATATTGTGAGCATGGCTCCCGGCCACAAGTATCTTCGGTGCTTTCTTTGGAAGGGGAAGCATCGGCTCATCTTGATTTTTCCCGTTTTTCAGAAGGACAAGTGATCTCCTCACAGATTCTCGGGCCAACTCTCTATGTTCCTGTTCAGAATATAATTGATAAAATAAACTATTCATGTTTATTAACTTTAACAGAAAAACTAACTTCAAAGTAATGCTACGATGTACCTGACTTCCGATTTGATTTACTAAGGTGAGATCAGCTATTGGGTTCTCAAATAGACCCAAAATAAATTTAATCCTAAGTATCCTCTCGACAGCATCATCAATTCTGCTCATAGGGATGACATTTTTCTTCACCAGTAAAGTCAGGTCATCAATGAACTCTATGAATCTCTCAGGAAGTAGAGCCTGCAATAAAACCAACACAGTAACAATTTCCCGAAGTCATAGACTGTATGTGTTTGTTTATCCCTAGTGGACAGGACTGAAGTGTATTATCAACAAGATTGCCTTATTTTTCTTCTTTAATATAGTTCAGTACAAGTCGCAGAGAAACATGATAGAGATGGATTCAAATCTGTCTTACTATTTGAGCTGTAACTAAATGATCAATTTACATTCTGATGACTACATTTATGTTTTGTTGATCCAAGGAGACAAATAAATATGATACATATTACACTGACCATGTCAATTCCAGCAAGAATACTAGCTTGAACTGAATAAGTATAGTTAGCACCCGGTGGGGAGGTGATCTTATCAAGGCCCTCAGAATCTGATATGACAAAACCCTAGACATGACCACAAAATAGCATTTATTAGGACAACCCCAGAAAGTTTCAGGAAGAAATAGGAAAAATTTAATAAAGTTTTCAATGTGAGTTCTCACTTTGAATTTGAGCTCTTTCTTGAGAAATCCAGTGACAAGATCATAGTTAGCATGCATCTTTTCCCCATTCAAGCTTGAGAGAGATATCATCACTGTTGCCACACCCTTTCTAATGGAATCAAGATATGCAGGCATATGGATGCGAAGCAAGTTGTTCCAGTCTATGACAGTGTTATTCTCATTGATACCATTGATTGTGCCACCATCTGCTACAAAGTGCTTCGCGCATGCTGCAACTTTTGTCCTAATTAATGGTAACAATAAATGAGGAAATTTCTAGTGATTATTCCAAATTGAATGAAATAAGCACACACTTTTTTTTTTCAATGACTAATTTCATATTAGTCATTCTATGATTCGGAAAAAAGATAATTATATCCACGATTGAAGAGAGAGAGGGGGAGAGATTAGGAAAAGGAGAGACAGAGAAAGTAATCCCCCACATGACCCCTGATTCTCTTCCACCATTTGCCACCCCCTCCTTTTGGCCTTTCCCACCTCCACGACAAGTATAACCCACATTTTGTAAATTTGGAATATAAAAAAAAGGCAAGTTGTGTTTATTAAAACATTTGGGGGGAAGTCAAAATAATTTAACGAAAATTATAAGAAGTTCATGTCAAATTTGTTATGCATCTATCATATGCACAAAATTATGGTCCCCGTGCATTAAAATAACTACTTGTGGACCTAGATCAACTGTTGTTATAGATTGTCAATCATTGCACCTCAATAAAATCAGCCCCAGTTCGATAGAGATTTTTTTGAGAACACATTTTGGAAAAGTAACAGTTGTTCTCTTTACCGCCATTTTCTGTTTTCGATTTTCCAAAACAATGAAAAAGCATTCTCTTTCTTATTTTTGAAAATGCGTTTTTAAAAACAAGTTAAAAATTTACAAAGAAAACTCAAAACGACAAATACAAATTTGTCGTTTTGAGTGTTTTCAGTTATAATAAAACCAAAATTTTCGAAACTCATTTTGGGTATTTTCAAAACAATTTTTCAAAATACCAAAAAGAACACATTTTCAACAATCTCAAAATAGACACACAAAACAAAACACAAAATGAATTCAAAACTCAAAACTGAAACACAAAGAGAAGCCCCTAATTTTTTCGGAGAATGTTGTGTTAAAAAATATGGATCCATGTGCAAAATTATTTTATTAGGAGAATGTGTGGTTGAAACTTGAAAAGGATTTTAAGGAAAATGAGTTCTAGAAAATGAGGACCAAATATGGGCTTAATATTTGTCAGTTATAAGCTTGTGATGTTTACTTGTATAGTGAAGGAATAGGACAAGAAGGGAGACAAGGGATATAGATCGTACCTCCCACTTATAAATGGAAAATTGTTTGGATAATTGGTCGGTAAATCTCCTTGTAAACCAGGAATTATCTCGGTCAATGCCTGAACTATTTTATGATCTTCACTATAGCTTTCAAAACAGCGACCCCATCTTGGGTCCCTGCAAACCTGTAAAAACCGATAAATAGACTACTTCGATAAAAACCTGATAGAATGCAAACGAGTAGCTGTTCTGTTAATGTAATTTACCGCAATACAGGGAGCAAAAGTGTACGGGATGCCTGTGGCCCTAACTTCAAGAGCAGTCGCAGCCCCTATTTTCTTAATAAGTTCGGGATCCCTAATCAAAGTTCATATGACTTCAGTCATTTGTAAACAACAGGAGAAGGGATTTGACTAGGTAAGATAAAAGCATGAATTTCCAGTATTTCAGCGGAGAAAATCACAGGATTTTCTTGAAGACAAACCTACTGATAACAGTTGAAAGAAAGTCTCAACTAGTAGGAGGGCAATGAGAAATCAGAACTGGCTTCCTTAACAAATCATATTGAGCATATCAAACTTTCACTCGACTGTTTACAATTTGAGAAACTACTGGTTCAGAAATTTAGTACCAGAATATAAATCCACTTCGAAATCATTATAACAATCTTCATATCATGAGAACACTCAAAAAGATATTATTTTTACTTTTTTTTATGCGTAGCCAAACATGCTCTTAGTAATTTTAGATTGGCGGACTGGTTTGTATGACTTGCCTGGTAACTCCGAGCCCAATATTGTGAGGGAAAATTGTAGCATTGTAGACGGTATTATGGCCATGAACAGCGTCAATACCATAAATCATAGGAATTCCAAGACGGGTAGAAAGAGCACCCTTTTGAAACCCATTAACCATATTGATCCAAGTCTCGGCAGAAGCCTTTGGAGCTGGATAACTCCCTCCACCGCTCAGAATACTCCCTGCAAACTTCAATATCTCATAACAGTACTTTAACATTCTTAGTAAACCATGTAAATAACCATAAAAATTGAAATTAGATTGATGCTTGTTAATTGATACTTTACTACTCACTTAGAAGGATTGGAATTGAAACATGGCTTCTTTTTCAAAATTATGCAAACAAACCTCTTTTCTTTATGTAAATCCCAATATATCAATACCCTTCTTCTTCCCAACCCCACTATTTTTTCTTACCCAGCCGTCTGCTTGTGATGCTCCCCTCCTCCATTTCCCGCCCGCTTCTCCGTTTTCCCCTTCTACTACATCCCCCGCCCCCCCGCCCGAGCTTCCCTCCCACCTTCCCTATTTGTATATACTTGGGATCTCCCAAGAAGCTACCAGGGTCCAGAGTGGCTGTTACTCAAGAACTCCCGAGGTACTCCCAAAGTCTCGGGTAAGAAGAGGAGTAACCACCATTTTTGGGTAGAATTCATCCTTAAAATTGGCTGGTGAGGGATAGATGCGCAAAGTGATTATAAACTCACAAGAAGGAACTTTCATGTAGGATACAATTAGATCATTACAGAAGGGCATAGTAAAAGCCTTTTTAGTGCTGTTAAAATTGACATCGAAATAAGAAGTCTTTGAAAGTAAAATTTATACGTGAAGACTCTTCTTGACAAAGAAGGGGTTCTAAAAAATTACTTTTACTGCTCAATTTCTATACGATGTTAAAGATGAATACCAATAAAGTATTTTTTGACGATTTCTGGGGTTGAATACTTTCGATCAATCTGGGTCATCTGCCCAATTTTCTCTTCAAGTGTCATTCTTCTCATCAAGTCCTTGATTCTGTCACTCAATGGTTGCTTTGGGTCTTTGTATTTCAAGTACTCTGCCTCTGCCCAGAAACAAAATAGCACCAAAATCATCATTCGAACTGCCAATCTCGCCATGCCCATCATCCAATGATCAATCTGTTTTGTATCTCAAAATGGGATTTTTATTTATATTTTCTTGAATATAAAAAATCCAGTATCAGAATCACAATTTAATGGGATTTAACAAGAAACTTCCGATATTATGAAGTCTCAAAATGGGTTTTGCCCAAGCCCCTAAATTTCAAATACCAGCGTTGATTTCTAACAGTGAGTGTGTAGCTTGTAGCTTGACGTGTTCAAGTGGAGTGCGGGTTCTCTATATTTTCTCTGCTTCATCATCTTTGACATTGAATTGGATTTGTGTTTTATAATATTTTCTCTCCCAATCAACTGTCGAAAGCATAATAATTTCTGTTTTATCTTATCGTAGGTATGAATTGGAATCTCCGTTGTATCTGACGAGGCTGCCTCATCCATTACAATCTCTAAAGATTGATTTTTGGATATTATACAACAGTCTGTTTGAGTCTATTATTTTGTTAGAATGTATTTTTAAAGAGTAATGCTATTCGTAGTGAAAACTGTCGGTAGTCGTCCTACATGGCATATACATGGCAGTTTATTATTTAATACATCAATATGGTAGTTTTTTATTACCTTATATATCAAATAACAAACTGACATATATATGTCACGTAGGGCGACTACCGACAGTCTTCACTACGAATATCATTACTCATTTTTAAATTGTAATTTAGAAAATATATAATTAAAAAATAATGAAAATAAAACAATGGCACGTGTTTGATCCCCAATTAAAAGGAGCTTTCTCATTATTCAAAGGTACAATCTCAATTCTTAAAAACTTTCGAATTGCATGTTTTAATTATTGCATAAAACCTTGAAATTCAAAATGTCAAAAATACCCTACTTTTTAAAATCAATTTCCAAAAATAACCTTCCCATTCCTTTACTTTTAAGTATCCTTTGATTCCTTTGCCATTTTATTTGAAGGGTAAATTAGGAACATGAATTCTTGGGCCTGCAAATTTCCGCAAAAGTCAATTCTAGATGTGTTTTTCTCACAATTTCCACAATTTTGTCAATGTGGGCCCCTATAGATGCAGAAAATGAATTTGGCCAAGTTTTCACGAAATTGACAATATTACAATTTAGAAATGTCGTCTTTTACATTCATATGATGTAACTCAAGATCAAAATGTATCACTAATGTCATTATAACTTTGAAAGAGTCTTTCGTAGAAATCGAAGAAAAAAGTTTCTTTGAAATCAATGCATTTCCTTTGAATAAAGTAATTTTCAACCGGACAAGTCTTGTATCTCTCCATATCACCCTTTGAATTTCTCTTAATTTTAAATACCTATTTACTTTGACAACGTCATAGAGAGGATATCAAGCGTGCCCTAAATGAGCTCGCCACAATGTAATATACAATATAACTGAGGCTCCGTTTGATAGTAAACATTTTTCATGGAAAATGAATTTTTTTTTTCATTTTCCAACTTTTGTAATGTTTGATAGGCAAAATTTTCCGGGAAAATGTTTTTCAACTTTCCAAATTTTTCACATTTTTGAGGAAAATAAATTCTCGATATTTTGGTGGGTAAATATTTTTCAGATTTTTTTTATTGTTCTTTTTTTTTTTGGGCAATTGGAAAAAATTTTAGACACAATGGTAAAAAAAAAATTCGCTTTTATTGATAATTTTCATGTAAAATAAAACCAAACGAATAGTATTCGGTATTGTTATTTTTTTTTTTTAATTGGAACAAATTCTAGACCTAATGGTAAAAAACATTATCACTTTAATTGACAATTTTCATAAAAAAATGAAATCAAACGGACACCAAACTTTCAACATTTTCCATTAAAAATTATACCAATCAAACACAATTAATTACAATTCTCAATAAAACATTTTATTTCCATCCATTTTTCACTTTTGCAATCAAATCGACCCTAATTACAACCATTACGAAGAATTAGCCTAAAAAAACACATGCTTACTATTTCATCAAAGCCACTCTTTTATGAAAGTTTATGTCAAAATCTTGGAAGATAAGTACCAACGAAGTATTTCTCCATGATTTATGGGGAAGCAACCTTGATATCAATTCGAGTCATTTGACCAATTTTTTCTTCGAATGTCATTCTACTCAACAAATCTTTTATTCTATCATTGGGCGGCTCTTTGTATTTTGCGTACGCTGCTTCTGTCATATGTGGCTGAGAAAAACAATAGCACCAACACCATCGCGCGCATTAAAAATCTCGCCATGGATGTCATGTCACCAAATGATGCCTCGTGCGAAAACTAGTATGCTTTTTTTTTTTTTTTAACTTGAAGAAGAGGAGGAGGAGAGCTCGTCGCCAAGTACTTATAAGCAGATTGCGAAGTGCAGAAAAGGGAAAATTAGAGAATAAAATGAATTGTATTATTCATTATTCTTTTGATTTTAAATTACAGGTATTTCAATGTTCCATCCAATTGGGATACATCTTAAATTAGTAACCTAATTCTCCATTAATTAACCTGACAAGTTATTTAATAAACTGTAGAGGTCAGTGATTTTCTACAGAGATTTTGTATTCAATCATTTTCTTCTGTTTAATAATCCTAGCAAGATTCTTAATTCGAAGGGTTAACGTAAAAGAGAACAAATACAACAATAACGATAACAACAACAAATTATGTTTACTACCAGATGGCCCTCAGGGCACATCTCCAAGTGGTAAAAGGGAAAGGTGGAAAAACTTCAACTTTGCTTGAGGCTGCCACGTCAAAGGTTTGAATCCTGAAGTATGGATTTTGCCATTGGGTAAGTGCAAGTGTACAAGCAGCCTTCCACCCTGTACCTTTGGAGNCAAGTGGTAAAAGGGAAAGGTGGAAAAACTTCAACTTTGCTTGAGGCTGCCACGTCAAAGGTTTGAATCCTGAAGTATGGATTTTGCCATTGGGTAAGTGCAAGTGTACAAGCAGCCTTCCACCCTGTACCTTTGGAGACATAACCTGCGATTTACCTCCTTCATCAAGGCTCAGGGCAGGACGGGTGGGACCCTCAAGGTTGGGGTTCAACCTTTTTTTTTACTACCGGATGAATTTAGAGTAAGTTGCGTAAATCATGTTTTGTTAGTGAAATCTGATTCAACTAAATCCATTGCCATTGCAGCTAATTTTGTCATACTTCATTTTCAAGAAAATATGTGCATTCCAGAAAATATAACAGAAAAATATATATATATTCTCTAAAATTTACATTAACGTGATGTTTTTTGGTATACAATGTCTTCCAGCTCATATATCCTACATCTGCTTATATGCAGTCACAAAGGGAAAGCTTCTTTCCAATGGATTTCTCCAGAATTCTCGCAAGATTTATAAATATTCGTCTCGATGTAAGACTATAAGTCCTCGCCTATTGTTGCAATAATTCAATATGGTGAAAAAAGTTTATTAAGAGAAAAATTGCAAACCCCATTTTCTCTAATCTCTCTTTAATGATGATACAAACCTTAATGGCGACCCTTTGTTTATGAGAAAAATGGGAGGAAATTACGACAATGAAATCCATAAACTATTTTAAATGAAATTTTGTTTCGGGGTCTCTGCCTCCCTTGCCCCTCGAGGAAGACTTCCAAACCCCATAGAGAACTTATCGCGAAGGTTGATTTGAATGTATACTCCGTACAACAATAATGATTAGACTCCACGACTACAATGACATACAAGAAATTATTTGATTTTAGGATTTTCGCTATAGACAACTTCAGCTCGAGTAGGAAACCATCACTGTTGCCGCACCTTTTCCTCGTGGAGTCAAGATATGCAGGCGTGTGGATTTGTGCAAACCATTCCAGTCTATAATCGTGTCAAACTCGTCGGTCAGTGCCATTGATCATGCCACCATCTCCAACAAAGTGTTTTCCGCAGCCCGCGGCCTTAACCCTTATAGTCGCAATCAACAATCAATTATAAGAACTTCCAATTATGGTAATTAATTCAAAGTAAAACTAATTGGATAGAAATTAATTGGCACAACGATACATTACTTTAGAAATTTCATAAATTCATTGAGGACAAAAAACAAACAGAAAGGAGACGTAATTATACATCTCAATCACAAATTGAAGTTTTGGACCTTTTAAAAGTCTATAAAAAGTTCATATTGAATACCCCTATACTTTTAAAGATTTTCAAAAAAGTCTACGTTGAAAACCCCGATATTTTTAAAATCTTTAAAAGTTTCAATTGAATACATCTCTCTTTGGTAACTCGCTGGAACTTCTTATTGTAGACCAAGTATTATGTAAGTCAATATAGCTTGAACAATTTTACGATCTTCATTGTAACTTTCAAAACAATGACTCCACCTCGGATCTCTACAAACCTGTAAAAACAATATAAAAAAGAACAACAAATCAAGCCTTATTTCCAATAAAATTTGAGGTCGATCAATTTTCAAATTCTTGATTGTGCATGCAATGGTTGTTTAGGGTCTTTGCATTCAAAGTATTCTGCTCTTGAATCATTTACCCATATGCATAACATTACCAAAACCGAACTCAATACTGCTAATAACTTCACCATGCAAATAATGTCTCCTCGGAAGGTGCATTTGTAAGTGTTATGCCCTAAGTCCAATCAACTTTGGACATAAACATTTTTAATGTATATATAACCGATGCATATTTATGGCAAGATCTATTATTTAATTGAATTAATATTCTAATTAATTAAATAATAGAATTCGTAGATTCAAGTTTTGATGATTTGTTAATCACAAGGAGTTGTGATTGTGAGATACAAATTACTTATGATTGAATCTTAAATCGTCCGTGGTCGTATGTAATAACGAGATACGGATATCGTTATTACGGATAGACCATCACGTGTGGCATTTCTTACTTATGAAGTAAGTAGTTGATTTCACAAGTTAGAGTGTGGTGACACTTGAATGAACACATGGATGTTTTGTTATAGAACAAAACATTGGAGACCCGTTAAGAGATTCCACATGGGAAACTATCTGAGTGTCAGTGGTTAATCTCTAACGTTCGGTAGTATAATTGATCATTTGACTTGAGGTCATCATAGTGCCTTATATGAGACAGTCATACTTTGGTGATATCGAATGTTGCTCTGTCAATGGTTGCTAATACGGCATCATTCGGGTATGTCAAGAATCATATGAAGGTTGTGAATGATCAATAAATGATTTGTCACTCTTAGATAGTAAGAGATTATGATCTACATTTCATCCAGTTAAGCTGATAACGAAATCCTTGGTCAAGGTGAACTCATAAGTCGGAAAAGAGTTTTCGACTTACATTGACTTAACAGTAGGATAAAAGATATGATCGATAATTGAGATTGACACATATCTATATCTCATAATTGATCGGATCATATTAATGAAAGGATTATAGTTTCATGGTAAACGAACAAGTTTGGTTTTGTCATACCACATGACATTTTTCGTCATATGTATTACCCTGACACATTGCTAGATGTCAATCTGGGATGACGGATGTGAATTGATGATAAATTAAAAGGGGTATTTTAATTTATCAATTTTGATTAGATAAAAATAATAATTCACGTCGTTAGACATCGTGATTGTGAACTTAATGGGTCACACACAAAAGAGAAACAGAAGAATGAGATTTACCAATTAATTAATTGACAAGTGTTGGATAATTAATTAATTGAGTTGCTTATTAAAATACCCTAATTATAATTGGATTAATTAATTCATGGATCAAATTTAATTAATTTGATTAATTAAATATTGGACCGGGTTTAATTTAAGAGACGGG
>CAIGRR010124787.1:0-10923 GCA_903798365.1 Fraxinus sp. 1973-6204 | reverse complement strand
TGGGGCCACCCCCATGTGAGATAAAATTTAAAATCCTGTTTAAATTCTGTGAATTTGGTTATGTACTTGGAGGGTTTATGTTTTCCTCGACATAACTATTCGTAAGGGGAAACGAGATTCAAAAGACAACGAGAAGGTATAGAAAAGTGTCAATTAGATGTAGCCTTGAACTTTGATGTAATGGGACGGTGATAATGTTTCTCGATTTTATTGTTTTAGTGGATGTCTCTATGTATGTAATTGTCCCAATTGGTCATGAACAAGAACATCTAAGAAGTCTTTATCAAGTTATTAAGAATCAAATAGAACCCACAAGCAAAACATTCCTTTTTACGAGCTCATAACAAACCCAACATCCATAAATTCAGCAAACTGAATGCCATACACTGAAATTACTTATCCAACATCTTTAGATTTAACAAACTGAAATAACATGTGCAAACTACTTCCCCAACATTTTTGGCGGCATTCATAACACTGAATTTATTACTTAACATACGAGAGCTTAACAGATGCAAACTACTTGTACAAGTTCAGCAGCTTCCAAAAATTTCAGTCATCTGCTTGATATATGCAGCTGCCTCATGACAACGGTCCCAAAAATCAGAAACTCAACAGCCTCAACAATCACTCACTGTATTTCTTGTAAAATTCAAACACCTTATTTTCATCTTTAAACTTCATTCCAACACTGGGCACGATAATGTCAGTTTCTTCCCTTATGCTTTCATCATTCGCACTGTCTTCAGTTAGACCTACGGTTTATTCCATTTTCCAATCAAATAATTTTGGCCCAATTTATTCATCTGAACAAGATGAAAAGCAGAATAACATTCCCCAACATTTCAGACCAAAGCCACAACGAAGACATTATTGGACATTATTAAACAATTTAAATGAAGATTAAGAAGAATAAATGTTACCCATGTTGTCCTCGGCGTCGGAGTTGCCTGCTTCCATTTCGTCTTCATCTCCGTAATGAATGGGGTTGTTGTCCACCATAAATGATGGGGGTAATTGTTGACCCTGAAAAACGTGACGCTGAAGTGGACAACAGATGCCGGGCCCATTCACGCCAACCTAAGCAAATCTCAAAGCGTTTTGTTTGGAGTAACGAAAGGAAGCAAGGAAAACGTGAATGCGGGAGATGCTTTACGGCGTGAGACACAAGTTTTCGAACACCAGCGGGTGAAACAAAGATGATTGCGCTAACAACAATCACCGATCAAAATGCTTGTATTTATCTGCTAAAGATCAAGTTAACAACTATGGAACAAGCAAGATGACATAAGGAGAATTCCTTCTCCGGGATGTGTGTTAGAAAAGTTGCTTACAAGGCCATTTTGTATATGTATTCCCTGATTTTCTCACCTTCCCGCTCATTTACAAAGACTTCTTATTTATGGTGTTTTGGCCGACATGGTGTCCATTAAATCAGAATCACGTAGCCTCATCTCCCTGATTAAGACTTTACATCATTGTCTATCATTCAATAAACACATTGACAATTGATCAGTCACCTTACAATAATAAATTTAATCATGAAAAATGTAGATATTTATTTACTTTAAATTAGTAAACTAAAATTCAAAAAATCTATTGTTTTTATAATATTTTACATTTATGTGTATAGTTATTTATTCAATTTAACAACCAGTTCAATATTGATTCGACCCGTGGTCGATTCTTAAAACATTGGTTGAAATCAACTTTTTTTTGTTCCAAATTTTCAATTCTTAAACATGTTTAATAATTATAAATTTTTCAACTTTTTATGTTTTGAATTTAATTACTTTTTTATTCTAAATTTATTTATTTTAGTGACAAATAATATGCCATACAAATGTTTTTTTCGATTCGATTATTTANAACATTGGTTGAAATCAACTTTTTTTTGTTCCAAATTTTCAATTCTTAAACATGTTTAATAATTATAAAATTTTCAATTTTTTTATGTTTTGAATTTGATTACTTTTTTATTCTAAATTTATTTATTTTAGTGACAAATAATATGCCATAAAAATATTTTATCAACTCAATTATTTATAACAAATCGAATCGGATTATTATCGGATCTGATTGACCTATATCCATATTTGATCCATTTAGTTAACGAATTATCGGATTCGAATATTGATCGAGTTATCGGATTGAGACCTTAAATCCATCTCCCATTAATTTCGTCGGATTCGGATCAAAATCCAATCCATTGATAGCCCTAGGCTGACACATCTGACATCATTTATTACAAACGTTACATCAATCATTTCTAAAGATTGTCTATTAATCTTTTAAGAGACAACTTCAGCTTCAAGAGCTTTAGATGAACGGTTGGATGAAGCTTTGTTTCAGTCTTCTGTAAAGAGTGACGACACTTCGGCTTTAAATACATGCTTCAGCCATCTAGGCAGTGCTTTGGCACAATAGTTTTAGTCATGCACTTGATCTTTTAAATTTGATCGATTGACTTTTTGCTGATTTCTTTCCACGTGGATTGCTACGAGGCGTTTTGACTTGAGCATCAGTGTCTATTGATCTTTTAAGAGACGGCTTTAGCTTCAGGAGCTTCGAATGAACAGTTGGAGGAAGCTTTGTTAGGTGTGTCAGCCTAATATGTAAGGTGACTGAACCGTTGTTAATATATATATCGTATGATAGACAGTGGTGTGATGTCTTAGTCAAGGAGATGAGACCACGTGGTTCTGGTCTAATGGACACAACATTAGCCAAAACACAATAAATACAAAGTCTTTGTAAATGAGCAGGGAGGTGAGAAAATCGGGGAATACATATACAAAATAGCATTGTAAGCAACTAATCTAACACACGTCCCGAAGAAGGAATTCTCCATATATCATCTTTTTGTTCCATAGTTGTTAACTTGATCTTTAGCAGATAAATATAGGCATTTTGATCGATGATTGTTGTTAGAGCAATCATCTTTGATTCACCCACCGGTGCTTGAACACTTCTGTCTCACTCCGTGAAACATCTTCCGCGTTCACGTTTTCCTCGCTTCCTCCCAGTACTTCGGACAAAACGCACGAAAATTTGCTTGGGTTGGCATGAGTGGGCCCAACATCAACGTCACGTTTTTCGTGGTCAATAATGTCAGGTTTACACTCTTGTCGATGTCGGCATTGATGTTGTCATCGTCGAATGAGTTTTGATGTCATTCCTTTTTGTTCAAAGCTCTAGGGAGTTTGAAATGTATTGGAAATGGCAGTACTCACATAAATTGGGTCCCTTTTTTTCATTTTTAGGCGAGATTTTGACTTTTTCAAAATTCCACCTCATCATCCCTATAACCCAATCCATTTCGTGGACCCTACAACAAATGGATTATGCTACTTGTATATGAAAACGATCTCTTATTTCATAGAATGACATGAATGAAAAAAAAATAAATAAAAAAATAAAAAATTGAATGAAAAAATGACGTGTGATTACATGTAGACCATTACGTAAAGTTTGAGGTGTACTTAGCAAGGTCCACAACAAATAGTAGGATGAGGATATTGGTGACACACCTAAAGGGTCCTGGATTTTACCTTAATTTTAAAAAAATAATATGAAGTCACACCAGCGTTTCTCAGTTTTATGCTCCGATCTGATTTTCTTCTCATTCCACTGATCTCAAATCTCAAATGACGCATAAACTCTGAACTTTACATATCGATAAAAATAATAATTGCAGCAAAACGGCGATAGGGATTTTCTATAAGCAATCAATCAAGAAATGGCAGTTAATCCTAGGGTTTTGAAGGCAGGGCTGGGGATAATGGCAGTGTGCTTGGCAGGATACATAATTGGCCCACCTCTATATTGGCACTTCGTGGAAGGATTAGCTTCCGTAAGCCGCTCTTCTTCTTCTTGTGCTCCGTGCATTTGTGACTGTGATTCTGACTCACTTCCTTCCATCCCCATAGGTATGTACAATTGATACATACACGCACGTGTGTAGCGATGTATATGTCTAAATCTTCTTAGATCTCTAGTTGGGAACTGTTGATTTTCGTCCGTGATCAACTAAGCAGGGTTACATGTGAATTTCAACATTATACGTAAATTTATAATGAAACGGATAACTTGGGTTATATTTCTCGCGAGAGGTGACTGCTGTTTGAGGTAGATACAATTTTGTTGCTAGTCGTATGATACCCAAATAGAAATAAGCTTAGAAGTAAGGGAGGCTACGAGGAGGATGAAGATGAGAAAAGCAGCAAACCTTCATGGAAATTTTTTATTGTGGAAGTTTTTGGGTGGTGTAGTTATAACATTGCTCAAAATTGTTAAATGATATCTTAAAGAGTAAGAAGATGCGAACGAATAAAAAAAGAGTGTTATGATGCCAATTTTTAAGAATAAAGGACATATTCAAGTCTAATTGCATTAGTGTTAAGCTCGTGAGCCATACTATAATATAAGAGAAATGAGCGAATGAGCATGGTTTAATTTGTAATTAGAAGGTCTTAGAGAATCAGTTTGTTTTTATACTAGGGATTTCTAATATGGAAGTCCTGCACAAGAGATGAATGGATAAGTAGGAAATAAACTAGATCTGCAATTATTTCTGTTGGTTTAGGAAATCCATGTAATAGGGCGCCTACTAAAGTGTTACGCTGAGTTTTAAAGGGATAAAATAATTATATGGATACATCGATATAATTAAAGATATGTACGATACATATTCATGAGTCTGAGATGTAGTGGTGGTGGTGGTAGTAGAGAATGTCCCATCACTAGAGAGTTCGCATCAAAATCTGACTTAATTTCTTGCTCTTCGTTAGAGTCATGGATGAGTTATGAAAAATATCCAAGATGAGGTTATAGGTGTATGCATTTAGTTGGTGACATAGTTTTGGTTGATGAGACGAGGAAAATGTTAAGTTGTAACTTTTGAAGGATGTAATGCAGAAAAAACTGAAATGGACGAAATGCAGAAGTGTTGCATGATTTTTTCCTGGAAAAACATTGTAAAGTCAAAAGGCTTGTTCCACATAACAACTATTGGATTTGTGTTGAGCTCTACTAGACTTAAAGCATGTTTGGGAAGTGTTTATAAAATGTTTAAATTATAAATAGAAATTAATGGTGAATAAGTGGATAATACTTGTGAGTCCATGAAATGTGCGAATAAAAAGTGGTTTGACCGATTATAAACAGTTTATAAAGATTAGCCAACCATATTATTATGGCAAATTTGAAATGATAATATATATCAACGAGTAGTAGCGACACTTCTTTATAAAAACAATTAAGGAAATGATGACTTAGGTAGTTAGAGCATGTATTTTGTAGACCTAAGAGGCTACTATTGCATAAAAGTGACAATTTCTTAACCCTGGGGGATAGCTCAATTGGTCAAGCCTTGAGTTTGCTCCTCAATGGTCACCAGTTCGAGTCCCCTCAAGGCCACTGAGATGAGAAACGGCTGTAAACTTCAGGGCTCGTGGGATTAGTCGAGGTGCGCGCAAGCTGGCCCGGACATCCACGGTTATCAAAAAAAAAAAAAAGTGACAATTTCTTAGTATAACGGGTAGAAAAGAGGGGTAGTCCAAAATTAACATGGTCTATTGTAGTTACTTTGATTTTTTAATTGATGTGATCGCGAAACGAACAAAGTGATGAAAAAGAATTCATGTAGCAAATCCAAATTTATTGGGAATAAAACTGAGTATGTTCTTGTAGTTTGTCCTTGTTTAGGGGTGTAGATTTGTTTGGAAGGTAGAAAATAGAAAGGATAGGTAAACAGTTTCATTTTTCTTTCATTGTTTATAAAAGAAACACAAAGAGATTGATATGAAGTAAATTAAGAAACAAACTTTGAAATATTTGTTAGGTCTATTTCAGGACTGGATGGACAAGGTAAATCAACAATTTACTAATAGAAAGATACGACATGTAAACTTCTATTCTCAAAAATATTATACTACAATGAAACTAAGGAATCAGGATCTAATGAAAGAAAACACCTGATCTAGTGATTGCTTCTTAGAGTCTAAATGCAGACCAATTTGAACTATATGCTTTAGCCAAACTTGTGCTGTGTCATAAATTTGAACTGTGATATTTACGTGAACTTCTCATGAAATACTCTGTGTAGTACTCTGTATTTGAATTGTTTAATATACTTCACACTTTAAAGGTTTTTGTTATTACAGATCTACAACAACGAAAACAAACTTACCCTTATTTTCAATAAACTTGGGGGTCGGTTATATGATGCCTTTTCACCACTATGTTCTATTTACATCTTATTTGGTACACATTAAAATTTTCATTATCATTCTTTTACTCATTTTCAACCACACATTCTTCAATAAAATATTATTTTCCATCACATTAATAACTTTTCCTTCTTTTTCAACTACACATTTTCCATCAATCTACTATTCCAGAATACATTCTTCCAAAATAATGTAGCTCAAACACACCTTTAATTTATTACTTGCCGATAAAAAAAGGAAAAAAAAAATTGCATATTAATAAGGTCATCCATAGCTACTAGTGGAAAGGACTGTAGTGCTTAAAAGTGTTTACTTTATGATGAGGATGTTTCCTGGCAGTTACCATATAGAAATAGATATTTGACGAAGGAACAAAAACTGTTATTTAAACGTTTCCTCAAAAGTCAAGAAGTCGTGAATATTTGTTGGCAAAAAAAAAATGTCCATCTGGAATATCATTACTTGTCAATTTTGGTAAAGCACAAACAAGTGTTGAAAGAATGAAGGTTGACATCTGGGAAGCACCGAAACGCTGCCTTTCGTATCGGTGTCCGGCATGTCGCCAAGGCATTTCAGAGGGCCCTTGGGCGGATTTCGGTCAGGCACCGTAAGTTGCAGCCCAAATTTGTTGAAGGATTGAAGAAGGCGTGTTTGGGCTGTTGCGGCAGATTTCGGTCTCTCGGCTGTGAGTTGCAGCCCTAATATGAAGAGCTCAAGGTGTGTTTGGCTTGTTGCGGGGATTTAAGCCAGCGGCTGTAAGGTGAAGCCCTAATTTGTGTAGAAGATGTGAAGAAGGCACGTGGGTGACGTATTGTGTCGGAACTTTTTCGAAAAATCACGTGTCGGTATGTCCGACATGCAGTGTCCATGTCGGTGCTTCTTAGGCTTACATTCATAGTAAACTATTTTGTCATTATGTTTATTTTATGGAAGTTCACAAAACAAGGCAAAACAATGATCAGTTAGAGCTTTATTAATATTGCAATTGCCTTTTCTGGCATTGTGGTACATTAGAGAATTACATGCTCAATTTATCAAGAATGTTATATTTAACTTACAGGTACATTAGAGAATTACGTGCTCAATTTATCAAGAATGTTATATTTAACTTACATGGTGTTTGTGTTTGCTCTTCTAAACTCAGGCTGGTAAATGATGGTTGATTCTGCACCAATTTAACACCAGTTTCTTTATTATGCTTCTGAGGTTTTGGTTATATGTCAACATGACTGTCGTGTCATTGAGAGTTGAGCCCTTGTTTTGTATCATAAATCATGGTTGTGATCTTATTTTCGTCTACTAGTAGGGAACCCTTATGTATCTGAATCACTAGCATTCTCTTATGCTGATTTATAAGAATGACTTGAGGATCTATATTTTTAATTGGCTTAATACCCATATCAGGATTTTTATGCTTATTGGCCCCACGGAAACACATCGCGGTACATGTATAGAAGGTTTGGTTGGGTGTCGAAGGGGTTAAACAATGAAAAAAAAACTTGTTAAGCAAAAACACCTAATAATAGAAAGCTGTGACTTGAATGACTTCACCTATCTACAAAGAGGGGCCAAGGTTTTGTAGAAAGAAATAAATAAATAAAATGGAAATTTTGAACTCTGAATGTGTATGGAGGCTTTTTAGATTGATGAGTTTGGCAGTGCATTTCTCATAAAGGCAACCTATATATAGAGTTGGGACATTTTGAATTTGTAGTTGGTGTGGGACATTTTGAATTTGTAGGTGGTGTTTGAAGTTTTCGACATTGTAGATCAATGCACGTATTCAGTTTTATTGGTTTTCATTCTTCCAGTTTTATGAACAATCCTGTTTGTTGCTGTGATATGTTGCCCCCTATCTTTATGACATGCCTAGTTCTTGTTAATTGATATCTTGTAAGTGTTCTTCACTGGTTACTTTTATGGAATACTTACTCTATGGGGGCTCTGCAGGATTTTTTCCTCTTTCATCACTCTTCTAGTCAATGAATACTGATTGTTTGTTTTTTAATTGTTGCAGCTCTGAGTAATATTTCCTTTGCAGGTTAGTGACTTTCTTGCCTTTTATTTAAATATTGTTTCCGCTTGCACATGCCTCTTTTTCAGATGCCAATGTGAAGCTTTACTTTCAGTCGTTTGTGTTTTAGACTCTAATTTTGTGGAACTAACCTCTGAACAGTCTGTTTAATATTCTTTGATCTACCCTCCATATTTCTCGCATCATTGAAAATCTCCCTGGTTGATTGGGAAGGAGGGAGACCTAGTGCTTTATTTCTGTTCACAAAAGATTCCTTTTTGGCTCTCTTTAGCCCTATGCCTCCACTAGCAGGTTGTTTCTGAAAACTCTATTTATTCTGGTGGAATTTGGCTTTTCGTAGTGTTATCAAAAGTTATTCCAATAGGGTTGCTTTCTAAAAAACCTAGGTTGGGAAGAGTATATTTAGTGCGTTTAAATTTATCCTTTTTAAATGGTTATATTTCCATGCTTTGATTTACCTATATTTGGACGATTAATTTTCTTCCCAATTGACATAGAATGCTTCTCGTCATTCATATATCATATTCATATGAGGCTCCATTCAATGCATATGAGAAACCCGAAGAATCTTAATGTTAGATGTGAAACTGGAGATAATGTCGTTCCTCTAGAGACTAAATCCTTGATATGAAACCGATGCCCACAAAATCATCGTGTTATTTGCATAAGGCTGTTTTGTGTTTATTTGTATGATGTCTCTCTCATGTTTCACAGATTGTGCAAAGCATGATCCGGATGTTAGTGAAGACACGCAGAAGAACTTTGCAGAGCTATTGTCCGAGGAACTAAAGCTGCGAGAATCCGAAGCATTGGAAAAACAACAGCATTCAGACGTGGCACTGCTCGAGGCCAAGAAGATGACATCCCAGTATCAGAAAGAGGCAGACAAATGCAATTCCGGGATGGAAACGTGCGAGGAAGCTAGAGAAAAGGCTGAAGCTGCTTTATTGGCACAGAAGAGACTGACTGCTGTATGGGAGCTTAGGGCACGACAGAGAGGATGGAAAGGAGGAGTTGCCAAGTCTCGCGGGAATGTACAGGCTATTTAACTTCCCAATGGGATCTATCAAATTAACACAGGATGGTGCATCTTCGTAGGAACAAGTTCTCTATTTCTTCTGAATTGGATCTTAATTGAGGGTCATTTTATCTTTCTCCAACAAAGCATCTTTTGTTCTATAAGGTGTCATCTCAATATTTACCCAATATATTTACTTGTTTGAAGTTACTTGTTAAATCTTCCACGTGCACTTCAGAAACTGGAATTGTATTGGACAGATATAATTTAATTTGATATATGGATTACTTGATGAATATAAAGATAGTTTGGAATTTAATTATAACACTATTTTTTCGACATCCTTTTTCTTATCTAAGCAACCTGGCCCGACCGGTTTCACACACACATTGCGCGTAGAAAAGCTTGGTTAAACTGTAGATTGCCGTTATTACTCCACTTAATCCAGTTCCCATCAGAATTGAACCATGCTACCATTTGCCGTGAAATGCCCAGGTTGAGGTAAAAAATAGATACAGTAGGTATTACTTGATCTCATGTTATATGATTTATCATTTACATAAATTTATGAGAATAGATCGTACTTTTGACCCCAAAAAATGGTCATGTGACGTGGCCAACAGAAAACTAGAACATAACGTCTTTGTAAATCAAATCGTGATATGCTCGAGTTAAACTATTAGTTATATTGATGAATCAATGGAGGGAATGATCCACAACATTTAATAGGTTGCTGTTATAATTGTTTTGTGCATAAAAAATGGGGTCGGCTGTTGAGTTTAGCGAAGAGAATCAAGGTTTACTTTAGATGTGTAAACTTGCACTAACTTCCAATGGTGTTAAGTGTGGCTTTTTATACTCAATGTAAGGGGGAACGAAGTCCGTTAGATAACCAAGCACGTGGGTATATTAGATTCAATGGTTCTTATTGACGTCAATCAATCAGTCAATTAGGTCATTTAATGCTTAGATCCCCATATCCCCACCTTTAGGCCAATCAATCAGTTAATCTAGGTATATAGAGGCGGTGCCTGCAGCGTGTTGTCACATCAATCACTTTATAAGGTCTATGGTTGGTTGGCTAGCTGCCTCTTCAAGGGAGCTCGTACGAGGACCTTTGCAAAGGGGATCGGACGAGTAGCCATTAGGCTGAGTTCACTTCGGTGCTCATAGAATTGGATCGTCACGCCCTTATGCGACATGTGAGCTTTGTTAGCTTGCCACGTGGTGCATTTATCTTACGATTATTTATGAGTAACACGTGCTGGATGTTACATTCCCTCGAGCACGCACTGCATTCATTTTTTTCTCAATCGAAAGCTCAATACATCAACAACATTCATAAACTGGCGGTTGAGATATTTGAATTGAAACACTTTGTGCAAAAAGGTGGCATATATAATGAGAGAGAGTAGCATTACATCCTTCATCACAAGAATTAATTGTCACACATAGCCTTCTCATCAGCAGTAATTGAACCAGAAGATATTGTACTGTCGTCATATCTCTGAAACAAATAAGACACAAATAATGCTACAGTTAAAGGTACAATCTCTTAAGCAGCACATTGCTTGTTGGCTGATGTGGCCAATCCAGTTTGTAAGAGCTATGCATATGTTAGTGCTATGCCCAACATAAGG
>CAIGRR010124687.1:0-11065 GCA_903798365.1 Fraxinus sp. 1973-6204 | reverse complement strand
GTTAACAAATTATCACGTGTATCGACTTGTTACTATCAAAATTTATATTCAAAAGATTTTGAACTAACCTCGAAGGTCTTAAAAATTAGTATAGAAATTCACGAAGTGTTTCATTTTAGAAGGTCATTTTTATTAATGAAAGGAGTCCAAACCTTTTGAATAAATGTGGTAATATAAGATATTGATTCGTTTAAAAGCATTAATCTTGAAATATAACTGCCCTTTTGAGTTATAGAATGAGTTGAATGGTCGTTTTGAACTTTATCACAATAAAAATACTAAACCAATACTCAAATAATGCCGTTTTGACCTTCCATTGCCACTAACTCTCCAATAATGACTTTTCTTTAAATAACGCGTATATCAAGTGTTACATTAAAAATTTTGCCTGTGTGAATTACATTTACAAACCTTCGTATTTATGTAAAAACCATTGAGTTGGAATTTTTTGAATAATTTAAATGAAGATAATTTGTTGATATTATCATTCAAAATTGTGGAAAAATTCCTCTTTGCAACTAGAAAATAATGTGTATTTAGTCTACATTAGTCAAGTTTTAACTTTAAACTCGTCACTGTATGGATTTGCAAGCAATGGCGGACAAAACGTGAAGCTAGACAGCCAATAATTTTATCTCTTTTCTTTGACTTCATTTTTTTCAATTGATTTACAAGAAGAGAGCTGGTGCCTTGTGACGCCCCCGGTTGTGGCCCTGGCCAAGCAACTTTTTCAAACAAGATTGGTTTTTCGGAAGTTTTACTTGACGGAAGTAGTTGCCAAGATAGACAATTGTTGCACGCTTTCTTACGTTTAATTTGACTTTGGAGTGACGACTCGAGATTGTTTGGCCTGTTTGACAAATATTATTTTAAAACTTTTCTTTTATATACTCATTTTCAATCATATATTTACACGATAAAATGCTCTTAGCGTAAACTTAAAATTTTTCCCTACTTTTAAACATACATTCTAAAAAAAATCACTATTCAAAATTTTATTTAACTCAAATAATGGGTGTCAAACACGGGTTTAGGGGTGTCAACGAATCAAGTCGAGCCAGAACTTGAGACTCGAGCTCGATTCGAGTAAAAATGGTTCGGGCTTTTTTTGGCCCGAGCCAAGTCAAGTTTTTGTTCGACCAAAAAAACTAGACTCAACCCTTAGCAAGCCAACTGATTTCTTTTCTTTTTTTTTTTTTTTTTTTTTAAATTCATGAAAAATCTAATATTTTTTTTAAAAAACTCAAAATTTATGCAATTTATACGAATTATAAATTAGATAAAAGTTAGAACACTCCTTCTTTTTCCGGGCTTGGGACCGACGAGTTAAATTGACACACCTACACATGCTTATTGTTGTGGCCTTTGCATTGAAGCTATCATAGAACATTTTTGTCTAATGTGATGAAGTCTTGAATAGAATGAATGGATTTTTTATATACAATTCGACTTTAGCTATTTAAATTTTTAGACAAGATAATTGAACAGTAGGTAAAGACTTTTAAATCAAATATTGCTATGTATCATTAGTATACAATTATAATAATGGACCTTTGATTCATTATCCTACGGAGTTACGATGCACTTTGAACAACGAAGCAGGATCCATTGTTACCAAATTGACGATACATCTCTTCTAATGATAGATAACATTATTCAAAATTTAACTCGAGCATGAACCATAAAACACGTGTTCTGCTAAATGGCCAAATAGAGGGACCAATCTCTTTGACTGAGCAATTGGCTACAACTGATTTCAACTCGTGACCAATTTTGTCGAAACGTTCATGGATTAGAACAAGTCATTTCTACTTCTATTGCGGTTTCAACTGGACTAAATTCATTGTTCATCGGTAAAAATACGTAGTTTACTAATTAAGTTTGACCTTACGTACAGAATTAATCTATTAAAAGCAACAAGTCACTTTTTAATAGTTTCTAGATGGTTAAGCATACAATTCAATTATCCTACGTTTGAATACCACAGTTTGTGATATGAAAAGCAGTAAATAATGAACATCGATATGATGATGGAGAAATCCAACCGAGTAATAACTCTGGAATCAAGTCAGTTACCTCCACTGTAAACAATATGGATTATAGTTCGTTTCCAACCCAGCAAATTTCACTAGTTCCCGCTATTGTAATTTCTGTAATCTCCAAGATCTATTATTCCTCCAGATTCACGATTTGCTACCGTAGATACTATCTAACCACACTGCTAGATTTCTCGATCTACCTCGTGAAGCTTCCAAAATCTGCTGTAAATTTCAGACTCACAATCTTCCGCAGTTGTCTCTTCCAAGTGGATACCTAGGAATCCCCTATTCTTGTTCTTTTTCCCGCACTTGTAATCCAACCTCCAAAAACTTCTGAAATCCAATTGAGAAAGTACATTCCTCANTCACAATCTTCCGCAGTTGTCTCTTCCAAGTGGATACCTAGGAATCCCCTATTCTTGTTCTTTTTCCCGCACTTGTAATCCAACTTCCAAAAACTTCTGAAATCCAATTGAGAAAGTACATTCCTCAAAGTGTTAAGGAAGTCGGGTGTTTTAGATTCACGAACCTTGATGTTTTCCCAATTGGTTTCCGGATCTCAAGAATGATATGGATGAATCAATCAATGAATTGTGTTCTTGGATCTCTCTAATGATGTGAAAGTGTTTTTCAATTGAAACACAACGAAACAACCACAAATTTTCATGCAATAGCTTGGATATTTATATGAGAGGGTGATTGTGTTGAATGGACAGGAAAAATATGTTTCAAAACGCAAATTAGGGTTTTTCGGGTTGACCTGTCCCTCAAGTGAGAAGCTAGCGGCAAGCGAGCGACACACTGTCGCTTGAGCGAGAGCTCAGTGACAGTTGGGCGACATGCATTTCGTTTTTGTTGCTCGAGCAATGTCTAGGCGATAGACTAGCGAAAATGCGATTCCTTGTTTCTCCTCTTTTCATGTTCGAACCCTAGACCTCATAATACAACTTAAAGAAATTGCACCCTAGGTCCTTGACTTTTACAATACGTTACAAATTATTTCGTTTGTCCACAGAATCGCTAATACTAAAAACCTAACAATTGGTAATAAAATGAAGATTTTGAAAAAAGTTTGTACTCAAAATGCAATGCATTGAGCACATGTTTAAACTAAATTTTAATGATATAGAAAAACATATTTCAAACAAGAAAAAAAATAGATCAACAAAATAGATATATTGATCTAAATTTCAATATAACACTAAATTGAAACTTTCTATCCATAAATGTCAAAATACTAATATATTTATCTGAGTTTAATCAGTAAATTAGTACAAAGTTCAACTATACATTGAAGCTTGAAAATTCATTCTTTGTGGAATAAATAACAAAATGATAAATAGATCATTATATCCTCAAATAGCCAGTAGAAGTTGGCTCGTAACTAAGCCTCCTTTTTGGTTTAGCTAAGAAATCAAATTAAAATTCAAGTTAAAGTAAACAGTTAATTTTAATCACACATTAATGTTTAAAACCACAAATCTAATAATCTTTAATCAAAATCTACTAAAAAATTGATTTTTTTTCTAAATCATGAACTAATAAATAATATATCTTGGACAAAATAAATAGTTTTCAATTTCTAAATTGGGTCAAGAGTTAAAAGCGATTTTTTACTACTGAAATCTAAATTAGACCATTTTCAAATAGTTTGGCTAGGTTTAGAATCGAAATGTTGGTGGATCTATGCTGACCTAAACCAACAATTTTAAAATCGTGATTTTGGTTCGACTTAATGGGTCTATATATATATATATATTGGTTCACCCCTAATCAAATGTACTAAGTAAAGAAAGATTGACGATAATAAAAAAAAAATAAAAAAAAATGACGGACACATGAGTAAAACAATATGCAAAGAATAGAAACATTTAATCAATTAAAAAATTACAAATTTGATTTGTATGTGAACATATTTGGTAGTGCTACTCCCATCATGGTAATTAATGTGTGAACCAAAATAAAAAATAAATAAATTTAAGTTTAATTTTGATATACTTCTATATATAAATAGGCACTATGATACCTTTAGAAAGTTTGAAATTTAACACATTATCTCAAAAAGACATGAAACTAGAAAATAAATTTTTTAAAACAAAATTGTTCAATTCTATATTCTTTCATTTTTTGAAACTTCAAAGTCACGTCACTAGCTCAACGAAATGCTCTATATACCACCATGGACTCGACATGTTAAAAGGTCTTGTACACTCAAAATACTCGAGAAAATAGAAAATAAATTTGATCTACTCAAATAATATATCATTTTACAAATGATTTACGAAATTAATAGTATTACGTATATGTATAATTCTAAACCCATGTAAGAAGTTGAAACTTCGTCTCACAAATTAGCACTTTATCGTAAACTCTTATCAAAAGTCAGATCTCAAGTAAATATCCACGTAATTTATAGATATCATTGTGATACACTTGTAGTGCAAGTCCATTATTCTCAATGATAAACATCTACATCAGAAAGAGAAAGGGTCCAATTGCTCTATCCTGAAATTGCAGTTATCCAAAACTTTGTCACTCGTCTGAACACTTTTATCTCATACACAATGTCTTATTATACTTAGAATATAATATGTGAAAGCATATACTACGCAATATTTAATAAACATATTTGATAAATTCGCGTATTTTTTAATAGTTTAAGCTTTCAGATAAAATCATTCTATTATTTAAAAATGACTTGAAAATTAAAAGCATAACAAATTGAAGGACATAAAAGATAACGAGGCATGCGACTGCATATCTCCCGGAAACATATTTTGTCCATTGTATTGGCTCTATCACAATAATTGAACATTTTACTTTTAAGTTATTTTATTTCTACCCAAAGTCGGAATAATATTATACCAATCTTGTCGGTCAAATTAGAATTCTGAGGGTAGAATCAATGACTTTTTAATTGAATTGGTAGGCTGGAATCAAATGAGGGTGGTCCTCTACCCTGCCTGCCTTACTGGCTACTGCCATGCCACTACACCAATTCCATTATTTAAAAAAATAAAATCAAATTGCAAATGTGACCTAGGTGCTATGTACCACTATATTCTTCCTCGTGGCTTTCCTTCCTACGTATTAAAAAATGCTTTTTAAAATCTTATTTAAAACTTTCCAAAAACTTATTTCAATTGACAAAAGCTCAGTGGTACAAAGGACATGAGTGAGGTAGTCTCAGCTGAGTTAGCAGCCGCGTGTGATAGTTCGATTCATGCCTCTAACAAAGTTTGAAATTGGACTCTTTGTGGATACTAGTATGACAGCTATTGTACCTTGACCTGCTGAGGCATATCCCACAATTTACCTCCTCCACGATGCTCTAGGGATGGGGTAGTGGAGGACCCTCAAAATTGGGGTTCAACCTTTTTATTTTGTCAATTTAGTGTAGTGTTGTAATTTCATCTATTAATTACCACCTAATTAATACTATAAACATTAGATCCACCTAAAAAATCCTAGCCTAAAACGGCACTGGCAGGTAGAGGGGATAGGGGCAGGTCCACAGTGTTTTTGAATTTTATTTCAATTATTCTCCAAGTACAGGAAAAACTCACAGATTTTTGACAGATTTTTGAATTTCCTGCATCCTGTCCGTCTGCCTGTGTTTTCCCTCTTCCCATCTTTGAATCTATCCCCTCCATTTCAAATTTCTGTATAAAATCTGTATAATTTTTCTGTACCTATAGCAAGATTCATTTTATTTTATTGCTGCTATTTTTTTTTAATAAAAAAACTTACTTAAATGTCTCAAAGATTCATCATATATCTATATTTAATTATACAAGTGAGACAAGTAAAATTAAATCAAATAGAATTTTAGCTAAATTGAAGTCTAAAACTAGAATGTGTTATTAAATCTAATTTTAGCAATCTTGTTTGGTTGTTATTTTTGGACTCGTAGTTTAACGGTTTTTTAACATGAAAGGTGTGTTGTAAAATTTGCCTAAATAATTGAAAAAAAATCGTTATTAAACCTATTTAATTACCCTATCTAAATCCATTTAATTTTAAAAAATTCAAAAGCTACACTAGAAGTAACTAGAACATATGAATCGAGTTTTAATGATGCACATTTACAAGAACCGTTACGTCATCAAGCATTTGGTTGGGGGGTGGGGGGGATGACTTGCACCTTAAATATTCTGTTGAGCAACCAAAAAAAAAAAACGACGACAACAACAACAACAATTATTTGTAGTAAATTTTAAGATTCATCCCATAAGTCCTTTTGCGTTTTGAGCTCTGCTCTCTAGTCTAAATCATAACTTTGAACAATAATAAACCGCATTAAAAAACACGAAAATCAGTCCTAATTTTTGTTTTCGTTTCACTCTTGGTAGGCATTGTCTTTAATCACAGTTTTTTGTTCATAAAAAAACATAAAAATCAGTCCTAAGTTTTGCAGTTCAAAGATTTATGGCTTATCAATCTGTCCTAACTTGGAACTTTTCATAAGTAACATTTGTGTGGCCAACTTATACTTAAAAATCTAACACCAATCCGCTTTCAACTATATATAGTTGATTGTAAACGGGGACAACTTATAAGTTTAAACCTTCAAAATTTAAAACTAGTTTAGTAGCAAAAGGCTACAAAAATAAAAATAAAAATAAAAATGAGGGTATTGATCCTAATGAAAATTTCCTTACTTGTAATTTAGTATCATTAGAGTCATGCTTGTTTTAATTGCACAATTAAATTAGAAAATTGAGCAACTTGATGTTAAGATGATTTCTTGCACGGTGAACTTGATGAGAGAATTTTTATGAATCAAACACAAGCTATGAAAATAAGACAAAATCTGGTTATGTATGCGTGTTAAGAAGCTCTTTGTATAGTTTCAAACACTGAACACGACAGTAGTACAAATATTTGAATCTTTTGTTTTAACGGTAGGGTTCAAAAGAAGTATGTTTGATCATTATTGTAACATCAATTTGAGGACAATAAATTTATTTGCTTATTTTATATGTTGACGATATGTTTTTGATAAGTCCTCGCATGAAATTGATGAAGGAGATAAAAATGGTCATGAACAACCAGCAAAACCCTTAAAGATTAAGATAATACTAAGAGAATATTAGGCTTGGAAATAGTAAGGGATATAACTAATTCATTTCTTAAATCAAACTCCTTGTGTTCTTAAAGTATTAAGTAAACATAAAATTTATCAATATGAAATTAGAATAAACTACACGGGATACGTGAACTTGTACATCGTAATCCTACCTTTGAACTTTAGAATAATTTGAATGCTAATATTCTTGTCCAAACCCCAACAACACTTCTCAAACCCTTCTTTCTTGAAAAAGTTAATGCACGTTTGCTTGTCTTGAAAGTTGAAAGCGAAAGTATAAATAAAATGGATTCTCTTTCGTTTGGCTTCTTAATTTTCTTTCTTGGAAAGTAGGTAAATATGCATGTAAATGCTAGTCAATTGCCACCAGGTGCTTGTCAATTGCCATTTAATTATTTCTCCATAATCCATAATTCAATCATTATGCTTTGAAAATATTCTATACGATGTTAAATCGGCATTTCTTCTCTAGAGATTAATGGTTTTCTCTCACTCACGAGCCCGTCAGCTCATGTGCGAGCCGATTCAAGGTCGGTTCACTAGCCGAGCAACCTGCATGGCAGTTTTTGCAGCCGTATAGACTCGTTGATGGCACCTTTGAATGCCATCAAATCTGAATTTCGAATCTATTTTATTATGTTGAATTTAGATTATATTAAAAGTGACTGGTGGTAAACAAATTTCATCACATCTTAACATTCTCTACAATCTCACTAATATATCAAACGTGAGTGAATAAGTTTCATCAAACTATTTTCCTGGGTATGTGTTCTTGGTGATTAAAATGCTATAAATGTGAGTGAATAGGAGTGGTAATCTCTTTATTGGATAGAGAAGTGAGGACTTCCATTTGTGTGTGTTTGGTGTGACGAGTATCCATTATCATGGAGATTCGAGGATTTAAGTGTAAAGAAATTAAAAGATAGATTAAATATGAAAACATATTGAAGAAACGAACTTGAGAAGAACATTTTATTAATCATCAAGCTCAAGTAATATTGTGAATACATTGCTCTATTTATAGAGTAAATTTCTAACAAACTAACTACATAAAAAATAGGAGAAGGATCTGGAAGAAGCATGTGCTGGTGATGGAAGAAGGATCTAGAAGAATGATTTGATATTGAAATATTCCAACAGTAAGCTCCATTAATGTGAACCGAACGAAATTTCAATTATTAATTTTATCATGTTTTCTCTCAATTCTTTCATGTATTGTTAAAAATTACCGTTAGATCTTAAAGTTACAAGAGTTATAAATATAAAGAATAGTAATAATATGACATACTTCTATATACAAATAGTGACTATGACACCATATTCAAATTACATTATCTTAAAGTTTGAACTCTAATACATTAACTCATATAAAATGAAATTCGAGCATAAATGTTTAGAACGAATTTGTTCAATTTTATATTCTATTTATAATTGGTTAAATCACTTTTTATCTACATATTTCGTTAATTTTAGAAAACATAGTGCACCCAGGTAAATAAAGAACGAGATGAATACAGAGGTTAAACGATCATCACACACCCAAAAGGTACCCCCACATGCTGACGACTGAATCTCTCATTCATAATCCGATGAATTAAATGAGAAAGTGGCGGTTTCAAAGCTCTAGCTTGCTGCGTCAATAGATATCAATTTTACCAATAATTTTACAAAAAATTAACGCACGGAAGTAGAGATCTGAGTAGAATAGACCCGTGTGAAAGTTGCTAGCAAATTTGTCATTCAAATTCGCAAAGGAATTGGTACACGCTTCTCAAAAGTCAGCTTTCAAGTCAATTCACATAATGTATACGTTACGCTAGATCAACTAGTGCAAGACCATTATTCTCAATGATAAGCATCTATGTCAGAAATGGGGAAATTGGTCCAGAATGAAAGGTCACCTATACATAGAATATAATATACGTAAGCGTATACGTAATATTTTATCAATATATTTGATACGTTAAATAAACTGTTATAAATTATCAACTTTTCGAATAGTTTTACTTTCGAGATGATTGTATTGTCGAAAAATAACTTGACAATCTAAAACATAAAAAAGCATAAATTAGAGGATATGAAAACTGAAGTAAGACGTGCAATTGCAAATCTCTTCAAGATAGATTTTGCGTAATGCTAACATGATAATTAAACGACTATCTCTTACAATATTGATTTTCTTCTTAATTAAGTTTAAATAATACTACACCAACCTTGTCAACAAGCTGGGATATTGATTTTCTTTGATTAGAGGAACATGAACTTTTGAAAGCAGGGATCTCAAACAATAATTCCGTAAAGAAACTCGAAAACATTTTATTTTAATTTAGTGGTGAGAAAAGTTTGAAAAATCAATTATTCTTAATTTATTTGGAATGCTGGAATCAAATGAGGATATCCTATTTCTTGAAATTTTAGTGTCGGTAATTATTTTTATCTATAAATAATTGACAATGAAAACTTATTTGTTACTACAATGTTTACATTATAATTATGTAATTTTTTGGATAATTTAATTCTATAGTTTTGTATAATATAATCTGGTGCAGAAGCATCATATAATATTCTTGTAATAAATAAGAACAATATTTGAACAATCAAGTCTTGTATATATTGAATAATAATTGATTGTTATCGAAAAAGTGTACAATGTCTCAATAAATAAACGAAATCATATTCTAAACAAGAAATAAGAATAAAACCTATTACAACTAGAAAAGGAATCTAGAAAAGATAAATGACAATTGTAATAGGAAATTACTAATAATGATTATGTACTACATCAATCCCCTCCACTTAAATAAAACTCATCATCGAGTTTTCTTGAAGAAAAAATCAATCAATCGGGAGGAAATTATTCAAAAATTTCTATCAATACTAATATTGAAGAAATTTCAATTTCTTGAGGTTTTGCCACTCCATTATATTTGTTCTTATCCAAGAATAGTTTTGAATAAATTACCTCCCTAATATAGTGAGATATTGTAAAATTGGTGCGTGATAGCTTGAGCTTAATAAATCGATTGTTTTTTTGCTAAGGTCTAATATAATTTCTGAGCAAATATGTCATGAGTAGATTTTGGAAACAAACAAATTTCATCGAGAAATGAAATTATTCCACCAAGTTTCTTCTCAATCAGATCGAGCACATCTTGATTATCAACAAATTCTATGTAGCTCCTGTTTATCTTTTCTTTTTCATGCTCTTCTGGTTCCATCTTAAAAACATGTTGGGTAAAATGTTGTTCCTGTTTTTTATTGGTGAAATTGATACAGAACAATTCAAAACTACTATGCTTAAAACTTTCAAACCTGTAGATATCAAGAACTCCTATTATTATCTTTGAGTTTGAATCTTGTCTAATGGAGGTACTTATTTTTTCCACAACCCAGTCAAATAGGCGAGAATACATAGTTAGCCAACGTACCACTGCTACTCAAAGTAGCCTTTGGATCAAGAGTCCAAGTAAAAACTTTCTCAGGCATCACCATCACGCCCTTAATAAGTGCATCTTACAGGCTCTTGGGATCACACTTAAGCAATTCAGCAGTATTATTAAGATGAAATCCAGAGTTTTCATCCTTAATCACAGAAGAATCAATCTTGCTATTAAGAGAAATACTATAACACAACCTGAAGACTCCAAACAATGTTTCACAATGAACCTTGAACTCAGTCGATGCTACAATAGTAAGAAGCAACTTCAATACTTGAAAAGTAGTGCTGTCAAGTGATAAATTATCTGCATATAGACCTTGCTAAGAATATTAGTGAATAGTTGCACATTTTTAGCACCATCTAGACCAGGATCACCCATAAGGTGATTGTACCTAATGAGCTTATAGAGGCAATACAGTGCAAGCTTCATGACTCTAATGTTCTTGGTCTCTAATGCAATTCGAAGTGGATTCAGAACAAGCTCAGCCTGAGCTCCTC
>CAIGRR010124635.1:0-21310 GCA_903798365.1 Fraxinus sp. 1973-6204 | reverse complement strand
CATTTAACAAAAAAAAAATTTTTTTGCTATAAATATGAAAAATTTATATTTTTTAAATTTTATTTATACAATCATACGGGTCAAATCGGAACAAACCGCAACCCTAAACTCGCATGGGCTCGACCCGGATGTGTCAGCGGGCATGCTTGGGTTGTAGTCCAAAATTATGGGCCGACCCGGAACCAGTTCGAAACTCGTAGCGGGCGGACTTTTTTCACGAGGGCCGTTATCAGGCTCATATATTGGCAGGCCAACCCGATCCGGATCACCCGGATTGACACCTCTACGTGCTACAATAGAAGAGTCGTGCAATACTAGAAAGGACCATGATTCATGTACAGGGGCCTGACTTACAGGCCCCTGCCCGACACACACATTTGGGGGGGTGGGGCCACAATTTTTTTTTTTTTTATTCAGAGATGGGCCCCGGCTACAGTGAGGGGGTCGGTAAGACCCTGTGAAAGAAGCCCCTGTACTTGGGGAATTATCCTACTAGAAAGGGTCACCGACAGTTTTTTAAAAGTAAGAACAAAAGCTTCTTAAATTTATTTATTTATATATTTTCGAAGGACAAGAATAAAATCAATTAATAAAATTAAATTAAAAAACATGACGAATTTATCCCAAAAATGTGATCTCCCATGTCGACATCCAATTGGCGACCTTAGACAAAGGCAAAACTGCTCCTTCGAGAACCCCCCACACCACCTTCCTATCTCTGTTTTTAGGTATCTACTGAAATCCAGTAAGGTTTTGATCTACTGTTACTCGAAATCATAGCCTCGCGCTTGTAAGCTTTTCCTATTCATTTTCGAATATTTACCAAATCAGTTCTTGACTCCAAGCTGAATTTTCAGTTTCGTGCTTATTTTTTTTTATTTATTTTTTAACAGTATTCTTCTGCAGTATGCTGTATTTCATCGCTCACCGATAATTTTTCCCTTAATTCTTCTTGTTATGCTGTTGCCCTGTTTATGGGTTTTCCCTGTTTTTCTTTCTGACAGAAAATATCTGCTGGCAAAGATTCTTAGATAAAAGTCTTAATTTTTTTTTCTTTGAAAAAATAGATCGATATATGTAGATAACCATTTCTCAAATATATATTGAATTAAAAGAAGACCCTTTTAAGCTAAAGTCTGTTGCGCTTTTTTTAACTAATTATTTTTATTCACGAGGAATTTATTTGTGGATTTATGGTGTATGAAACAGAGGAGTTAAGTTTATGCACTAGAAGGGACAATTCAAGTACCAGCTTTATAAAGGGTTACATATCATAGTTAGAACCAGAAAATGGCATGTAAGGGGTTTTTGGAGTGCCTCTTGAAGCTGATGAACTTCTTGTTAGTCCTTGTGGGTCTGGCCATGGTCGGATATGGATTATACCTCTTTGTAGAGTATAAGCATGCAGCATCCTCCGGCAATGATCCAAATATGCATTTGAGTGGCGAATTAATACAGTTAGGTCGCCCGATGCTCATGGCCGTGTCGTTGGATAGCATTTTCGATAAGCTCCCCAAGGCTTGGTATGCCACCTATTTTTGTTGGCTTTACTATCATGTATCAAAGTTATTGATAATTCTGAAGTGCTTGTATTTCTTTAGTCTATGTGCTATGTGTATATTTGAGTTGTTATATTTAACATGCATCAAGATGTGGTGGAAAATAGTGTTGAAAGAAATATAAGAACTTCAAATTAAATGTTAACTATGTTTTAGAAAGTTAAGAGAGCTGAGACAAGCACTCAGGAAGTCAAAAATATGTTTTTGAAAGGTGAGGAGAAATATATCGTTATCATTATTTTTTACGTTTCTTCTTTTGGAAATATCCTTATAGAACTGTGTGAGAAGTGTTAATGATTTTCACGCGCCTACTCATTTTCTTTCATGATGTTTCGCATGTTTCCTCTTTTCCGCTTTTCCGTGGAAGTGTTTATTCTTCTTATTTTATTTGCATCCTTTTAATCATGTGTCTGAATTGATAAGAGTTTCTCTTTTTTGTTTCTTCTTGTTTTACTTTTTGATGTTACAACCGTGACATGATTCTTTTCAACTAAAGTAACAATCTAATCTGAGTGCCTTCAACTATACCACTGATTAGCAGTTATGGAATCCTCTGTCAATGGTTCTCATTCAGAGAGATTGCTGGCAATAACTTTTATCCTGTTCTACTGGTGATGGACCCAATATGCGTGCTTGGATTTTCGTGGGAAGGAGAAGGGGTATAGACGTTTAGGGATTTGACTCCTCCAACCCCTTTTGATCTGCCGGTGCTTTCATCTAATGATTAATATGATAAATCTTGTTAAGCTGTTCCTAGCAAGATAATTATTAAGTCATTAATGTATGTAGAGATAGAAGCATGTTTAGAAAATTCTCCTTTTATTTCGGACTAAGATGCCTCCTAAAATATACACGAAAGATTGAAGGCTTTCATACTATATTTTGAATCGAACGTCTAAAGCTATTTTGAAGAATTGTGCTCTTTCCTATTTTTGTTCAGTCTCAGCAAGACATATTAAGGTTCGGTTTCTTGTAGGAATATTAACTTCCATGAGTCGTGCATTATCTAACTGTCGAATCAGTTGTTTGATTGCCTTCTCCTATCTTTACAGTATACAAATGAACCCTATTTGATCACTTTTTGCTATCATGTAATGTGCTCTCCTGCTGTTAGCAAACACTTCAATGAGGTTATCATGGATAGTTTTTGAAAATGTCAACTAAAAGGTCTTCATGAATCATGACCAGAACAACCAATATAAAGGTTAATAAATAAAAGGAGAGAAGGACAAAGCAAAAATCAAATGTATTAACCCATCTTTTGCGGCATTAGTCAATGGATCACAAGCTTCATCTTGACATAAATCCTAGATTTGATAAAGTCAGGTCTGCAATTTACCCAGAGTTACAACTAGGTATTATATTCAGTAATGCTTCCTTTCCAACGTCTTTGTAACTTCTTGTATATGGAGATGTTATAGGATCCTTTTTCTTGATTCACGCGTCTTCAGATTAAGTTTTTGTGAAAGATGACACTGCTATTCATCAAACCCATACTTGTATTAGCAATGAGAGTGATTTGACCTGTGAACACTGTATCTTCCTTTATCAATTAAAGCACCTTTAGAAACCAGTTATTCTATATCTTCATTGGAACAGCAGTGGAGGGTAGCACTATATTGGCTCCTTTTCTTCTTGGAGGATATATTTGATACCTTAGTGAAATCTTCCAGTGACATGCTGAAGGTCAAACATGACCTCTTAGGGTTTTAGAACATGAAGTGTTGTTGCTTGATTTGTCTCCAGTGTTGTGCTTGTCAATTAGGTAAGTGTAAGATTCAAAACACTACTCTATTAATTTCACTTCCACTTGTAAATACCCCGTGGCTTGACTTTATGCCCCTGCCTTCCTATAAAAGTCTTGATGCTTCAGTTCACTCTCTGTGGACCATATTAATGATTTTCACATTATGAAGACGGATAATTGTTTTAAGTAATGAAAATTATAAGCATATTGATCCACAAAGGAGGCATAGAGAATTTAAAAACAGTTGTTATACTATGGTGCATATGCAACTCTGGAGTGTCAATCCTAATAAACATGTTGTAAGAAAACTTTATGACCAATGATTGGTCCATTTCCTATATTGTAGTTATCTATCCCTGTCAGAAGTATCCCCTTCTAGGCTTGGGGTTGCCCCGACATGGGAGGAGAGGAAATGTGTTTGGAATTTGAATGGAAGCTGAGGACCCTATGGGAATGATAATGGGGTGTAAATTAGGTATAAGTCAACGCATAGGCCAAGTTAATATGGGTTCTATAGGTGTTTTGGACACTATATATTAGCAACTAACAAAATCAATTTATCCGATGTATGTGATGCAATGACTAATCTGTTAATACATTGGAATTATATTTTCCCATTTGTTAATTAAATTCTTTTCGCACTGATTATTGTGTCAACTATTACATTTGCTCTGTGCAGGTTCATATATTTATTTATAGGAGTTGGTGTAGTTCTTATCGTCATTTCTTGCTGTGGTTGCATTGGTGCCACTCTAAGGAATGGTTGCTGCCTGACTTGTGTATCCTTACTATTAAAAAATTCTCATGTAAGTAAATGTTGGAAGGAATTTTGGTCTCTCAACAAGGTAAAAGGAAAAAAAAGGAAACAAAAAAATTGATTTTTTTCATGACTCTGTGCAAGTTTATTGGACTTAAGATGGCAGGGTTATGGAACATTTATGCAATTTGGTTATTAAACTGCTAGCCTAGTATGCTAAAGGTTGATTTCATTCTGAACAATGAGGCCTTACTTTTGTCGTTCTTCAAATTTTTCTAGGTAAATGAGCAGGCTGTCAATCTTAAGCTTGTAAATGCAGTCTAATAACAGCCACATTGAGCAAATATGCTATTTTAGGCTTGACAGAGACTGTTCCAACTTAACTAATTGCATTTTTAGGAACCATATATTGGGCAGCTAGAGTTTGACATCTTCATTGTGAAAATTTTCATTGATATACGTCTTTTCTTCTTCTTCAAGAAGATGATTGGGTTCCTTAATGTAATAAAGTATTCAATATTTGTGATCTTGTTGATCTTGATAGAACTGGGATGTGCTGCTTTTATATTCTTTGACAAAAGCTGGAAGGAGGCAAGTTTTTATGACCCATGCCTTCAATTACAAACATATTAGTTTTTGATCTGATAACAACAAATATATCTTACAGGCAATTCCAACTGACAAAACTGGAAATTTTGATATGGTATATAACTTTATGGATAAGCACTGGAAAATTATCAGATGGGTTGCTCTTGGTGCTGTTGTATTGGAGGTAAGGGCTCCAGGATATATTTTACTTTATATTGTCATCAACATTGATTTATTGGGATCAATTGCTTCTGCAATGGCATTATTATATCTTTCCTTTCGACTGCATCGACAGTGTATGAGAATAATGATTTAATGTTTTGCCAGGCTAATATATTTCCCATGAACTTTGATTGAAACTTGATATTAACCGTGTGTCCGGATAGCATCTGTTCTATGTCTCTGACTTGTGCATTAGAATGTTTATCTGCACTCGTTATGTACTTAGCGTTTACTTCACAATCACTTTCAAAAGATTTCTTTCTCGAGAAAATCATCCTCAATCCAATATCATCATCAAATTTATAGCAATCAAACCAGTCACACTAATTCAACTTCAGGGCCATTCAAGTGTCTCCTGTCCAACTATATCTAACTATTGTGCTATCTTATGGACATTTTCCAATGTGTCCTTGCTTTAATAATTGTCACATACATTGTGGTGGGATAGTCAGCATGTCCCTGATTTGAAATGCTTCAACTGCCAAGAACAAAGATTGACCTTCAACTGTTCGTTTCTTCCTATCTACTAGTTGTTTCATTCAATGACGGCGTATGAAATTGCAGGCGCTTGTATTTTTGTTAGCGCTTGTTGTGAGGGCTGTCAACAGACCGGCAAATCACGATTATGATAGTGATGATGAGTCTATAGGTTCAAGGCGACAAACCCGGCAGCCATTGCTCAACAGGACAGCAGCAGTTCCCACGACAGGTGAACCTGTTGCTGGAACCGTTGATCAGCGTCCAATTAGGAATGATGCTTGGAGTGCACGCATGAGGGAAAAGGTGCACTATGTGCTAGATATTTTCATCGTTATGCATTTCTAAACATATATAATATTCGTATAATCTGCAAAAACTATTAGAGATTCTATGGTTAACAAGTTCGTGGATGAAATGTCAATAGATGATAAGCAGCTAATGATATTTATGCATCTGATGACTTTCCCTGTTCCGATTTTATTTCTGCTCTTATGTAACAGTATGGACTCGATACATCGGAATTCACATACAACCCCTCCGAGTCAAATAGGAACCAGCAAGCTGCTACACAACCTTCTGAGGAAAGGAGGCGTTGCATCATAATGTGATGGCCGTTTTGGTTCGGTCCAAATTCTGATGGGTGTGAAGATAGAGGCTTTCTTCCAGCGAGTTTGTGTACAAAAGAAAATTTCTCAGGTGCTTATTACTTTTCTTTTCTGTAAGAGTGAAAATGATCAGAACTTGAATGGCATAAATTTTCTCCCCAAGTACATTAACTTTTATGAACCATTTTCGCTTCTAGTTCTTCCATTGAATCGATAGGACTATATGAAAGAGCATCGGCTACCCATCGGGTAATATATTCTGAAGTTGGATGTTAAATATTAGTTAAATTGATGAGGCGATTCACAGAATGATCAGATTTGCAAGCAAATCGAAGTTGGGTGTTGCAAGCAATTCGAAAAATCAACTGGATTTTCATAAAACAACCGTTGATCAATCTCATTAACTCTACAAGTCATTTCTAATTTAAAGAATTCAGATTTCAATAATCGCATACCAGTTTAGGCTTTAGTATTTACATTTTTTATTTTTTCTCTCATCTTGAAAATCTTCCGCGTCCTTGATTTTTGGAGTAAAGATAAAAAAAAATAAAAATGTATTGACTAATTTAGTGGGTGTTTGGTGGAGATTAAGGGCCTCTCTGGTGGAGCTGCTAAAAAGTGAGAAATGATTTTTAAAACTTTTTGTTCTCACACAACACAGAAATTCTGTAGCTTAATTGGTTTTTTTACCGTTGACTGGTTCAAAGGTAAAAAAAAATTTAAAATGAGATGGAAAAGCGTGTTTAGACACACTCTAAAATTAGATTTTTAGTAGATTGTGATAGAATCTTTTGAAATGTGTAGTTGGAAAGTTGTGGGAGCCATGAAAAATGTGGTTAATATTAATTATTTGACTTTGATTTAGATTAAAATATGATTTTAATCCGAAACAAAAGGGGTTATCACAAAAAGTTAAAAGTGTAGTTGAAGTCAAATGTGGTTTGCCCGATAATGATATTAATGTATACTAGTATTAAGCACGAGTATATCAAACAGTAGGGTCGATACTATATTATTAAATACATAAAAACACATTAAAACTTTCTTGGATATTACGATAGTACCTCCAGCGCCACTTATATATTGCGTGTTATTATCACACATATCTTTGTGTCGACAAGTTGATCTATCTATATTGTACTTCAAAAAAATTCACGAACAAAATATGATCTCCTCAAAAGCATGGAAGCATAGGCCGATTTTGATACCAATATGATGTAGCCGAAAAGTGAGAAACAAGAAACACAAATTTAGTCCTTGTTTGGTGCCTATTATTTTCAAAATATATTTTTTCTTCTCTTATTTTCAATCACATTATTTAATAAAATAAAATTACCCAAATTCAAAAAAGAAATATTACTATTTCTTAACAACACATTTTTCATCAAAATATTATTTCGAAATGTATTCTGGAAAAAAAAAAAAAAAAATAGGATCAAACAAGCGGTTAATCTCGTTATCTACGAAGAATCGGAGATGGATTGATTAGAAAAATTCTTAACAAACTTTTATATATTTTAATAAAAGACAACCAAATAATAATGGACCCTATCCTAACTTTTAAAGTAATAAAAAAAAAAACCCTAATTTAGTGTTCTAAACACAAACATTACCACTTTAACAAATAAAACTAATACCGACATAGACGTCTTATTAAATTATTTCCACCATAATAAATAAAAAACAGACCGTTTTGATAGCTCAACCATAATATTTGACCTAAAAGCTAGTGGGTATCACATGAGCATAGGAGGATTTAGGGGCGACAAAAGTCCAGCACCCCACCCCCGCCCCCAACCCATTTTATTTTTTTATGGGTAAAAAAAGTTTTTTATTCGTTAAAAAAAAAATTGTGGGCAAATTTTTTTTTTTTTTAATATATATTAGCCCGATTTTAAATATTTTTAGTCGGGTCTTGAATCGACCCCTGCACATGAGTGTTGTCCAAAGGCTTGATTCTCATGAAATTGTGATTTTTTAATTCAATTTCGACATGGTTAACCAGATCAAAGTATCCGATTACGTCACTTTGTTAATTATTGAACAACTTTGCCCCTCCTTCGTAGATATAGAGATTTCAAAATATGGATGGCAAAAAAACTCGTTCAACCCGATACCCGTGAGGTCCTGTTCGAATGGGGTGAGGATTACCCCGCCTAACCAAGTAAACGAAGCGGGGACGAGGCATGGATTATTACCCCGAAGTGGATACGGGAAACATAGTCCCCGACCCGCTACCCGACCCATTTAAAATTAATTTCAAATGTAAGTTTTTCATTGAATAAAAATAATAAATTTATCATCATTTTTAAAGAGAAAATAAGTTGTTTTTAACAAATTAGTAAAAAAAAAAAAAGTAATAATATTTATTAACTAAAGACGTAAAAAAAAAAAGAAGCAAAAATTAAAATAAATAAAAAAGAAAAAGAAAAAACAAATGGGACGATAAACGGGGCAAGGGACTTGCCCCGCCCCCGCCCTGTATCCGTCCGGTCCCGCTTTAACCTGGTATGGAAATGGGGTAATGTAACAAAAATACTCGACGAGACATGATAAGAATGACCGACTCGTCTCATACCCGTCCCGTTGCCATTCTTATTTCAAAAGCTAGTGTCTAAGGAGTGAATGAGATCGTTTTGGCCGCTTGTTCCTACTACTATCTAGAGTGAGATCGTTTTGGTTGCTTTGTTTGTATACGTAGTCATTTCACAAAGTAGGTGCAAGACAACTCAAAATCATTGCTCATATATTGCTCTCCAACTCATGAATGAGGTGACGAGACATAGTAGCAATAAAAAAGATGTATACATCACTTGCATCCGTGAACTGGAGTTGCTCAATCAAGGTGACATTGAAAACAATCGTATTCATGTTCGACACCTAAGAATATGTTGGGTCACTTCACAATGAAATGTGACTAGTTGATGACCCTAAGTCACTAGTTCACAACAAGAGTTTGATCAACTTTTGTTGTTTGTTCTCGATCATTTCTTCTATACCATTATTCCATTTGGTACACAACAGTTTCTAAGTTTCTTTCCACTTAGTATACATCTATCGAAAAGTGTATTTGTGATGGTTCAATTCAATTACGATTCGACCTGCACAAAATCAAGGATAAGAGTCTTGGTTTCAATTAGAAAATGACATTGTTTGTGTTTCAATTCTGATTAGTTTGGTTTGGTTTGATTTAAATCTAGACGGGTCATGACGGCTCAATGGCTTATTTCAGCACGGAAAAGTGATATTATTTGTTCAATTTCAGCACGATTATTGTGTAACGCTACTCGATTGCATTAGATCATTTCTAATCGAATAATTTCTAGTAAGTTAGGTAATATTTGTCTTCTTAGTGAGGTATGCAGTTCTATAAAATTGCAATTTTTTCAATTTTGAGGTTCCCTCCTACTTATGTATGTATATATGTCCCGGTTTCGTTTTGAGGAAAATCTTTTTGGAAGATTATGGAAAAAAATTGATAAAAATATGTGATTGAAAAATTAATAAAAAGTCGTGAATCCTATAAAATGTTTAATTGAAAAATGAATTTTAAAATAAATTGAATTTTAGAAAATGAAGCCAAGATAGAAACTATATTTGGTGCAATTAGTGGTGGCAATTGAGCCGAGCGGCTCGTCGACTCGTACTGTAGACGCCCACGAGCCGCTCGGACTCGTCAAAAAACGAGCCCGAGCACGAGCCGAGTAGGGGGCTTGGTAGACGAGCCACTCGGCGACCACCTCGCCGAGCGGCTCGTTTAGGCGAGTCCACGAGCTCGGCTCGTGGCTCGCATAATTTAAAAAAATAAAATAAAAAATAAAATAAAATTTAAAGGCTGAATATTAGGTTTATTAATATAAAAAAAATAAAAAATAATCCGAGCCGAGCTCGCCTCTCGGCTCGTTTTGGGCGAGCTTGGGCACGAGCCAGCTCGCCCAAAACCCAACGAGCTTGGCTCGTGGGAGTACGAGTCGAGCTCTTGCGGGTATGGGTCGAGCCGACTCGGTTCGGCCCATTACCACTAGGTGCAACTCACTTCTTTGTTGCTATATTGTATCATTAGTGGCAGTTGCAAAAACAGAATCATATTCTTCGACAAAAACTCTTTAAGTCAACCCTTCCAGTACTGTCCTTGTAGATTGTACCATTAAATTCTTCAATAGGTATATATTATCCAAGAATACTTTTTTTTTTCCTTTGAACTAGAGTATATAATCAATGATGACGTTTGAAAGGAAATTTTCTTGAAAAAAAAAAAAAAAAAAAGCTCAATTTTTTAGATTATGTATGTAATATATATGATTATTATTATTATTATTTTAAAAAAATTGTTTTTTACTAGAACAAACAAAGATTCTAAGGGCTTGTTTGATATGTCATTTTTTCCATGAAAAATGGAATTGATTTTTCATTTTCCACTTTTACCATATTTGATGTCACTTTTTTTTTTTCATGGAATTTGTTTTCTACCTTTGCTGATTTTCTTGATTTTAGTTGAATTGAAAATCCCACCTTTTATGTGGGAATTGGTTTTCCATTTTTTTTTTGGCAATAGAAACAAAATCTATTCCCAATTGTAAAAAAAAATTATCCCTTACGTTAACAATTTCCATATAAAACAAAGCCAAACGAATACAAAAAAATTTCCTTTTTTTTTTGCAATCCAAACAAATTATATCCCCAATTGTAAGAAATTTTATCCCTTTAATTGACAATTTTCATAAAAATAAAGCCAAACGAACACCAAAGATAGAAAATTTCAACATTTTTAGGTAAAAAATTATACCAATAAAACATAATTAATTGACAATTCCCGGTAAAACAATTTCTAGGCAATTCAATTCCCTACAATTCGTTTTCTTTCCACTCAAATTCCATCTTTGAATCAAACGGTTCCTAAATTTAAATCTGATTATCCTCTATTTATTAAAATTATATGAATATCAAGTATAATTTATTGATTATCCAAATTTAGAACTTGAAATTAGTTAATGAAATGCTACTATTACTGAACTCCAAGTTGCTTCATTTCCTATTAAATTAAAGTATTAATCTTTTATTTCTAGAAACAGTATTTATTTAAACATAATTATTTCACCCAAAAAAGACAAGGATGATTAACAAAACTTTATAATTAATTACTGTGAAAGGCAAAAATATTAACAAGTCAAAACAAAATAGTAAATACTTTTTTTTTTTTAACTAGATTGATAAAGTCAAATTGATATCATTATCAATAAAATAACTAATTACAAAATTACAAAAAAACTGGACCACAATGTTCCATGGCATTAACAAACTTTGTTATACCTTCTTTCTTTCAAGTTGAAATTTAGCCCCTAATTGTCTACCATTATTCAATGAAAATGAGTTTTAGAATAGTTGATTTTTAGAGAATGTGTGTTTAAAAAGCAAGAAAACATTTCGAATTTACGTAAAAAAAAATCGTGAGAAAGTGTAATTAAAAATAAATTTGAGATTTATTTTATTTTATTTTATTTTTTGTGAAATAATGGTAGATTACTCTAAACAGGGGCAGGAAACCATTTTTCTTGTGGGGTCAAAAATGAGAATTCAAAAATGTTTTAAGTAAAAAAAAAATGTAGGGTCATTTGACCCCACATGACCCCATGTGGGTCCGCCCCTGACTCTAAAATGTTACAATTCTTATCTGATATCTTTCTATGTACATTTTTATAAAACCACAAACTTTTTATCAAATATTCAAAATTAGTAGAAGAATGATAATGAAAATTTCAATATGTACCAAACAGTGCTATAATCATGAAAAATAAAAAAGAAAGTTTGTGAGGGGATCTTTACTCACTCATACTAAGCATTAAGCTCTTATTTTGGTGGGGATTAAAATCAACTTTTTAGAAGATTTTAATACAAATCGATAAAATGTATGATTGAAAAGTTGTGGATCTCATAAAATATGTGAGACCAGAATTTGCAGCTTCACAGAAGAGGACACAATCTTCCATGGAAGCTTAAGCAAAGGGCTAACAAAGATCAGATAAAGAAGGTTTACGCATGCCCAGAAAAGACTTGTGTTCACCATGATCCGTCCCGAGCTCTCAGCGACCTCACCGGCATCATGAAGCATTTCAGCAGGAAGCATGGTGAAAAGAAATGGAAATGTATAAACTATTTTTTTACTTTGTCATAAATAGTTAAAAGAGCTTTTAGAGAAAGTTAATTCAAAGTGACTTTCTGTAAGGGTCCGTTTTATTGGTTTAAATTTCAAAAAAAATGTTACATTCGAGGAATTCGATTTCTAATTTGTCTATTTGATACGAAAGTGAAAATGAAGTTCGAATTCCAAGGTACAACTACTTTAAGCTTATTTTTTGCCAATTTCATGAAAAATACATTCCTATGTGGTATTTGGGTTTTTATTTCCAACTTACATGGAATTGGAAAATCTTTCCACTTTTGCCAATCAAACGGACCTTAAAAGTACTTCCGTAATAGAAAGTACTTTTAAAAGTTAGTATTCAAACAAAAATTAATGTAACATTTTCTAAAAACTCTTATACAAGAAGTAAAAGCAGAAGCAATAGTCATACCAAACAAGCCCTTAGAATACTACTAATTTTCCCTGTTTGGTCCTCATTTTTTGAAAGTTTAATTTTTCTCAAATTTTTTTTTAGTTACACATTTCATGGGACCATAATTTTTACTAACTTTTTAAACACACGTTTCATCAATTTCTTTGTTACGCCGCGGCTTATGGGCCTATCTATAATACTAAAGTAGTGTAACTTACCATCTATTTTTAACATATTTTATGATAATTATGTCCCCATTTGACCTCAAATATTTAATTATATGCTATGAGTTTTTTGTAGTATGAAACTTTGTCGTGATGTCATGATCGACTTAATTATACAAGTTAGGAAGACGGTGACTTCATTCAAATATTTATATATTATTGCTTGCTATTCTACTCGTAATCCATGCAAGCAACTTGGCCTACTAGTATTCATAATAAATGTTAAAAAATAAAAAAAACGCGCATGCGGGCTACGTTTAACGAATTACAAGTAAGTTTGAATATGATTATTAAATTTGAAACGTGTTCATCTGACATATTTAATCGATGATCAACTAGTGACATGATGACTCGGGTCTAATAATTATGAGTTTGACAATAAGTAATTTTTTTGATATTCCATATTAGAATATTCAAATAACTTAAATTATTTTATTGAAAAAATATTGATACTAATGAATACAAAATATTGATACTAAGTTTGTATTCAATAAGGAGTCACCTTTTGGCTAATACCATGAAAGTTGGAATAGATCTTGTAAATAACTCTAAAATTTTTAACAGCATTCATATTAATTATCATTATCTTTATGATTTGCATCAAGAAATTATGTGCACAATTTTATTATCATGTTGTGGATAACTTGAGTAATATTTATAAAAAATTAATTTGTAAATGTATTAAAATGTCTGGAATAAGATAAGAATATCTCGTTACCATTAAGATAGTTGTATATTGTTGACCCTAAAGAGTGGTAGGTCACAACTATGACGGTCGACATTATTTTACGTATTACGGACGACAGTATATTCATGAGATCCACACATCCTTACTTTAGTATTCAAACTTGCTCTATGACAACCAAGTTTGACACCTTTCTCTAGTAGATCGATTTGATTTGAGTTCGAGCTGAGATAATGCTGACCTTATATGCAGTGGTGGACCTACACGAGGTATAGTGGGGGCCGCCGCCCCCACTCAATTTTCATATTTCCGGATTTTTCTTCTAGTTTTTAGATTTTTTTAGTTTTTTTTGTCTAGGTTTTTTTAGGTTTTCAGATTTTTTTCCAAGTTTTTTTGGTTTCGCCCCTACTGAAGTTTCTTTCTGAGTCCGCCCTTGCTTATATGACTCGGTTTTTGCATATATGTCAAGTGATGAATGCACCAAGTCAAATCAGCCATCCATGTCGGACCTGATCCGATTGAAATCGACGACTTAGATATATTTGTCCAAAACCACTTGTTGTACAAGAGTACATAGATTTGTAATTTGTTAGACATTGAAATGAGAATGACATGATAATATTTTAGTAGTTTTGAGTTGGGTTTACTTGGTTTTCAATAATATCCTGCTTTTGCATTTCAATATGAAAATGACTGCATGTTGTTTTCGAACCAATCCACCAAGAATTTTGTTGCAACTTGCAAGTTGATGAAGTGAGTGCCTCTTAGCCATTACTTTTCTGTCCTTTCCTTTTTCGTCCCAACTACCCTCTTTTGTAGACAAAGTCCACCCATGGATGGACGCGTCTTATAGTACGTTTGGTACATATTATTAAAATTCGATTTTTGCTTTTGATTTTGCTTCTTCTTCTTGTGAAAGAAAGAAAATTCGTAATCTCAAAAGTAATTTTTGACTTTTTGAAAGCCACGACAAACGAATCCTACGCCGACTTAGATTAAAATTTTAATTTATTTTTTTTCTTTAATACAGTTTCAAAAGTCATCTTAACTAACATATGACTAAACTCCAAGAACACAAGCAGAATAGAAGCTTGTGCTGTCTGCTTCCATATATAGTAGAGAAGGAATTGCAGATTTTTCAGCTTTCACGTTATTAGGATTTTGAGCGTAAATTCTTTATTTTGGTTTCTGATTATGAAAACGCGAAGAGGGAAGCGATCTGAGGTGGGATTTTATTTGCTCTAATTACAATTCTGCCATATTTTTTTTTTTATAACTGACCTTGAAAATTTTCATTTTTCACCGCAGCCATTTTGGCCGTCCATTGTGATGAAAAAATGGCTGAATATAAAGCCGAAGGTTTATGATTTTAGTGAAGATGAAGTTGATACAGAGAGCGAGGATGATGGTAATGGCTCAGTTAATTAATTGCCCATGAAAATTCATTCCGCGATTGATCGTTTATTTTATGAATTATTGTTCAATTCGATTTCAGCTTGTTCCCTTAAAAATGAAAGGATACTCGAGTATCGTGATTATGCGACAAAGGGAAACCAATCTGAATGCTCGATTCCAACTTCAAGCGGTAATTTCAGTAATTTTAATCAGACAGATACATATGGGTACCCCTATTATGCTTCAATTAATAAGTGCAGTTATGATTCAATTGCATGCATGGCTGCCCACATATACGCACCTCTCATGTGCTCCCATAAATATACCTTTCGGGTATATTTTTGGTACACCGTATTAAAGAAGAAAAAGAGTTAATATGCAATTCTGTGTCCAAATTTTTTTTCTTCTATGAATATGGATCCTCCAAACTATGTTTTTATCTCTTTGATGCCTTTCGTGCATAGTGCTGTCTCAATCTTTTTGACTAAATTTCATGTAAGTTTGCTTCATTTTTACTGAATTAGAACTTATGCCATAGATCAAATAGTAGAACATATTTTATCTGTTTAACGGATAGATCTGAAGTTTATTTCTGCAATATATTGAAAAAAACGTATATATCCAGGGAAGCCTTCAATAGAGAATTCCCTAAGAGGCCGGAGAGGAAAATCTGAAACTTTGCGTCTTCAGTACATAAATACAAAAGATGTGAGGTTTGGCTCTAAAATAAGTATATGGGATTTTACATTTGCTTTTAATTTTGATAGTAATGAATCTTACTGTGAATTTATTTTGTTCCTGATCACTAATGATTATATTGGTTGATTTTTTTGTGCAGAGTAATGATAGGCACTTGGAATGTCGCTGGAAGACTTCCATTTGATGATCTTGAAATTGATGAATGGCTTTGTGTGCAAGAGCCAACAGATATATACATTCTTGGGTAACCACTTATGAATTAATAAATTATTTTGAATGAGTTATAACTTGTCGGTCAACATAGGCTGTTTCTTAGCAAATTTTAAGTACCTATATTTGGTGGTTTCACTTATCTGGAGAACTTTATACTTACTTTGAAGTCAATCCAAGAGCTTGAGTTTCAGCACAAACTCTGCAGTCAATTTTTTTCCAATAATGTTTTATCAACTGGGTTACAAAACTGTTTACCCCTTTCAAACTGAAAAATTGTATATAAATTTTCCTCCTAAAGCAGAGCAAATTGAGGGTATATACATAACCATTTCCCCGAAACATCTTTTTCGTGTAGGTATGTACAATGCTAGGTACTTTTTTATTCTCAAAACAACATGACTTAGTGCATGTCTGAAAGCACGGTGATCAATTTTATGCTTGATTCAGCATCCTAAGATATATCTTACTTCCTCCCATACATACATACATATATATATATATATATATATATATTCAATGACCGTCTAGCTTACTTCTTCTTCTTACATGGCTTCTTCTTCATTGAGTGTATTTGTAGTTATCACTGAAAGTGTTTAATTGGTTATCACTTCGTCTTGAACCGGTGCATTTGATTTCCCTTAAATTCAATGTATTTGTAAAACGAAAACTTAGAGAGAAGAATTATTGTCCTTTGAATTGAATTTGATTTTCTGTTCTTTCTAAAAAAATTTATACAGATTTCAAGAGGTGGTTCCTTTGAATGCTGGGAATGTACTTGGAGCAGAGAATAGAAGTTCAATTCCAAAATGGGAGGCTATAATTCGCAGGACTTTAAACAAATCATTGGAACCTGAAACCAAACACAAATGCTACAGTGCACCTCCTTCTCCTGTATTAAGGACTTCTTCTTCTTCGGATATACTTGCTGATGTGGCTAATACCCCTGTGCTAAACATGATAGGAAAAGATTTCATAGGTATCATGAATGATGATAATAATGGAATAATCAACACAGTTAAGACTAGCCATTTAACGAGAACATGTGGCATTGATTCTGACAGAAGATTGGACTGGCCAGAACACTCATTGGATACAACCTCTCAAGATCTATCTTGCCTATTCAAATTACGAAGAACAGTGAGTAGTTCTGCAAGATTTGGTTTTGAATTGATGGAAAATTCCCATACTTCTGGCACTGAGAATATTGAATTAAGTGGTTATGGGTTGAAAAGAGTGCACCAAAGTTCTGGAAACTTAGGCTTGATCTGGATGGATCAACAAGATGGGCTTGAAGTTCTAGATTCTCTCTCTGATGAATCTGATCAAATTTCTGGAGAGGATGATGATTCTGTTGTACAGTTACTATCGAATGTAAAACGGGAAAATATACATTCAAGGAATGCAGTGAAGTCGCGTCCACGGTATGTGCGGATTGTAAGTAAGCAGATGGTTGGAATATACGTATCAGTATGGGTGCGTAGAAGATTAAGGAGACACGTAAACAACTTAAAAGTCTCTCCTGTTGGAGTTGGGCTTATGGGATACATGGGCAATAAGGTATTGCTTCTTACTTGAGTTAAAGCAACTTTATGTATTCAGCTCTATAAACCAAAAATCATTCTTTTTAAAATAAAAAGAAACCATTACATTCCCGGCCTGTTGTTGCCAGCAAGTTCTGCATCAACTGTTTGTAGGTGTTGAAAGTAATATAAATCTGTTCAAGCCATATGCAGAAATGTGTCTTGGTTCTGAATTTCGATGTCTTAAGTTTACTTCACATACTTATTATTATTCTCATCAGATGTTCGAATATTTTGTTATTATATACATATATTGTGCAGAGTTATTAAGATATATTACCCTTGTCATTAATCTGTATATAACTTTATCATACCTTCTGTTCAGGGATCTGTTTCAGTTAGTATGTCTCTTTTCCAATCACGGCTATGCTTTGTCTGTTCTCATTTAACCTCTGGTCAAAAGGATGGGGCTGAGCAAAGGCGCAATTCTGACGTTTACGAGATTTTAAGGCGTACGCATTTTTCATCTGTCTTTGATGTTGATCAGCCACAGAAAATTCGATCTCATGAGTACGTACATTGTATGAGTTTCATTTGAACCTTTTCTTTTGTCAGGGGTGAGGACATATAGGAATACTTATTATCTACTCCTTTGTTTGAATACTTCAGATCTCTCTCTCTATCTCTCTCTACTTATAAGTCATGGAAAAATTCCAGAGTAACACTTACCAATTCAAGTTTTTCAATTATAATTGTGTTCCTTTCATTTAGTGAGCTCTTGCATTCATTTCATGTAAACTGAATTGTTATCAATGTTTCTAATAACAGTCAGATATTCTGGTTTGGAGATTTGAATTATCGCATCAATATGTTGGACGTGGAAGTAAGGAAGCTTGTTGCTAAGAAGGACTGGACTGAGCTTCTCAACAGCGATCAGGTTAGGGACTTAATTATCACTTTTTCCTAGATCATTATAATTTTTTATTGGTAACTGTAGTTACCAAGATTATGATGATAATTTATTGTCGAAAAATTGACAGGTTGTATGTCTGTATACATTTATTTTGGACCCTCACATGTTAAAGAACGACGTTAAGTGATATTCCTTAACAATACTGGATTACTGAGGATTTTTTCACTTAACGAATACTTTTTACGCAGAGGACATAATATAGAAGTTTTTGCTTATCCTTTTGTATTCTTTAAGACTTCATGACATTTTGTCCATAGTATAAATCAGAAGTGAAGAGTACACTCTTGGATGTGGATTAACCTAGTTCATTATTTATTTTTCTTAGATTGACCAATCTTGATCATAACCTTTTGTTTTGTTTTTTTTTTTTTTTCTTTGGCCTGTATGTGGGTTATTGGTAGGCACTGAGTTGTAGATCCGTTATTTGATTTTGGGAGTATTATTTTTTTCATTTTTAGTTGAGATGCAATTTTGGTTTGATATGCATATATATTTATTTGAATTTGAAGATACCTAATGATGGGATAAATTTTGGCAGTTAATCAAAGAATTAAGAAGCGGGCATGTATTTGATGGGTGGAAAGAAGGGGTAATAAATTTCGCACCAACTTATAAGTATGAAATCAACTCTGATAGATACATTGGGGAAAACCCAAAAGAAGGAGAGAAGAAGAGATCCCCTGCATGGTAAGTGAGACTGTTACTGGATCCTCACTCTAAATGCACATAGTTATTGTACAAACTTAAGAATTCGCCAATTGTGGGTGCTGAGCGAAATGTCTGTTATATTTTTGCTAGTCTATTCATCTATGTTGCTGGAGAATGCCACTGTTTTGGGGAGTTAAGTTTACACAGTATTAAGAACTATGTTATTCTTCACTCGACTTACTGAAGGGAAGTATTAAATTTACTTCTGGATCACACTGAATTCACTAAGTGGCATTCTGGATCGCACTGAATTCACCCTTTACTACAAAAACTTCAGCTGCACAATGCAGTCTCTTTCCTCGTACTCCTGTCCCTGTTTACATCTTCTGTTAATCCAGTTCGTTATACGTCTGAATTCTACTACCATATATGTTTAGTCATACTTGGCTACTTGTTACAAGATATTGAATATGTGCAGGTGTGACCGTGTATTATGGTTAGGAAAAGGCATAAAACAACTTTCTTATAAGCAAGCGGATATAAGATTGTCAGATCACCGGCCTGTGAGTTCAACGTTCTTGGTTGAAGTTGAAATCTTTGATCATCGCAAGCTCCATAGAGCTCTTAATTTCTCTACTGCAGCAGTACATCCTGATATATATTTTCCCGAGAACCGAGTGAAGGTTGACAGATGACACAACACTATTATCTTAATACTAAATGCTTCTTGATGACCATTGTAGTGAATGGGGAATTGTGTGCTTGTCTCTTGGTTACACTGATCAATCTGTTAAATGTATGGAAATATTGTCATAAAATTAAAATTCTTAATGATATTTTTTCCCTTATAGTTTGATTGAGAAATTAGAGTAGTCTTTCATTTTATTGTTAGTTGAAACCCTATAAATCGGGGTCTCTCTCTTTGTAGTCTTAACTCTTTGTAGTCTAGACGGAAAAGTTAATACAGATTCTCTACTATTTTTTCAGTGTGTTTCAAGTTTCAACTATATTCAGTGTACACGTTCTATCACAACCCTTAGAACCTTTTTTTTTATTGTTCTACTTAATATATGTATATGATTCTAATCAGAGGCTTAAATTTAAAATTATTGTATTGTTGGGATTGTGTATATATATTATTTGAAAGAAATATTTAAATTAAATAAGATGACCGAGAGTAAAAAGCATGGAATTTATGGAGGAGGTAATGGTTCAGATCACATCCCATGCAAATATTAAAAAATCTATGATTGGATGATTTTATAAAAGGTTTAAAATTTAAATCTATTCGAATTGTCAATCTTAATATCATGGTTAACTAAGCTTTAGCCTAATTCTCATCTTTTTAAGTTGATAGATAGTGATATGTAATTCTCATCTTTTAAGCTGATGGTAATATGTTTGGCTAATGTTTATAGGGAAACACTCCCCTCACAAGAGGAGGGGCCCACGGCCAATAAAATAATCGTGCCCCCCCCCCCCCTTGTGAGCGGGGCATGTACACGAGGTGTCACGTGTAGCATATCCCATGTTTATAATCAATCAAATCACTTTTTAATCACATATTTTGTAGATGCACAAGTATTATTCACTTATCAACTATTTTTTATATATATACCCTATAAAAAGTAAGTCACAATGCCAATGTCGAGTGGACAACCGTATGATAGATAATCTACTCCATATACAATTGAGAGGTCCAAGACTTGTTGCATTTAAAAAACACTGGAGATCTCCACTGCAATTTTTTCTAAAATATTGCACATATTGAGCCTCTGTTTGGTTGGAGATTAAAATAACTACTTAGTAGATTTTGTTAAAAAATGATAAAATATGTGGTTAAAAGTAATTAATGAATTTGATTTGAGATTTTAATCTAGACCAAACAAGAGCTAAGTTAATTTCGCAAAAGGTGAAGTTCAAGCAAAATTTTAAATTTCTCGACTCATTTAATCACTAAAATTAAATAATTTGTATTTAATCATTCTATTAACTTGAGTCCTTGACCTTGACTAAGCCTAGTGATGGGGATGGGGCTACGGCTACGGCTACGGCGGCCATTCCTATTTTCATATCGTTGGGGATTTTCGAGAGGAGGGACCGTAGCTAGAATTAAAATATCCTTACTATTCTGTTAAATTATGTTTATTTTTTAAATACGGTATAAATGAAAAACATAAAGATAAAATAAATAAAAAGATTCGAGATGGATTTCAAGGAATTGGGAGAGGGGATCATGTTCCTTTCCCAAAACTGTGTTACCTAACAAGACGATGACTCCTTGCTCGAGCCCTATTGAGGGTGAGGCAATGCAAGCCTTAATATTGCCTCCCTACGTATCATATATCAAACAATTTCACCTTTGTCAAGATGTTTTTATGTATATAAATGGTGAAGTGGTTTCCGGGACTTTCTTCCCACAGGTTATTCTATACAATTTA